>JAZHYW010052433.1:0-14091 GCA_037355805.1 Ixodes ricinus
TTCAGAATACTAGCTTGGGGTGGAATATCCAGGTACAACCATGCATGTTAAAGTGTCACAATTCTAATATCAGAAATTTACGAGGAAAGTATCTGCAGAGCGTTACCGAGCGCTATTCAGTCGTAAAAAACTGAATTCGCATAAACCAACTGCGCTGAGTGTAGTTGAACTTTTCACCAAAGCGTTTTTTAGGTGTGCGTTTATCGCGGTCGGATTTAGTGAGCGCAGGATTTCAATTTAAAGTGCAAAACACAATACGCCGGTGCTCTTAGGACACCTAAGGATAAAGCGGAAACGAACACACCTGGTTGATGCTGCAACTCACAGGTAGCACCGCATAAAGCTAAAGCTTGGGAGCTTTATAACGAGATCCGAGCGTGATGAGGGTAGCATCTGCGAAAACCGGCAACGACCAGGTTCGGTCAGAGTTTGTTGTCGCGATGACACTCATTACTTGTTCTGCAGTGGTAAAAAAAAGCGGCATTTACGCAATTTTAGTGGGATACATGCATCATCGAAAAAGGTGCCAGAGTTAGGCATCACCGCTGGTTCTTCGGTTCCACACGTTGCATCTCTGGCCTCGAGGCACGGCACTTTGGCGAATTTTAGAGCCCTGTAGGTCTGTCAAGCTTGTGCTAAGTTAGGTGGGTTCTCGGGCGGGGTAAATGTGTTTATTAGATCACTTATACCGACTTGTTTTACAACCGAATAGCGCTCGCGAACACCCCGCAGAAAAAGGACGCCGAGAAAAAAACATGCGCTTTCGCGTGTGTCCTGCAACCGCTGTGTATTTCGTGTGTATGGAATTTCGTAAGGGTCACCAGGCGCCGACGATGCCGTGCTTGGTTCGTGTATTCAACGGATGCTTTGATGTTTCGACGAGCGCATCGCGTGAGCGTTCGTCCGGCAGGAAAAGAGGAGGACTTCATTGCGGGTCCGAGTCACGGCCGATTCGCGTTTCGTTCGAACAAAATCCTTGCGAGTACCCGCACGCGGTTTAGATACACGCGTTTCCATTTAACCTTCGTCGCTGAAGGGTGGTTCCAGCTGACATGAGGTGTGATTCCACATGGCGAACAAACAACATTCGGTGCACGCCGACGTTCCAAGTGAACCTTGTTATCATCCGGGCGTTACAGGTGTCCTAACGATCTATAGACATCCATGCAATGTTAGGACGTCTTGCGGACGACCGCAGACCCCTGTGTGCCGCAAAGAAACATTTTTTTCTGTTGAGCAACTCCAGCGGGCGACAACAAAGAACACCTGGGGGAACAGGGCTTCACATATATTGTGTGAACGCATTGCACGATATTCCAAAAAAAAGTACTTTTTTATTTTTTTTTGTCAGTCGACGAACGGTGTTGGTTGTTTTTGTTTTATGGCACTTTGTGCTCCACAGCGACGTCAGAGTATCATCTTTGTGAAAACTCGTTTTGAAAGCGTACCTCTGACACCTATGAAACTTCGTCGCGGTTACCAATAACAGTATACAATCCACTTGACTAAAAAGCTCGTCACCGTGTGTAGAAATACGTTTTCCTAATTTGAAGCTGCTTTCGCCCTTGCCTTAGAATCCTGAGGGTCTATTTGTTCGTAAACAAAGCCATGGGTTAGTAAGGTTGGTCTACGATCTACGATTTTATATCCGGGAAAAGAAAATGGGTGAATTGGTTTCCTGTATTATTTCATTTTGCGTCTTCAAGCCATTGCGGCCTAAGTAGCTCGGAGTCGATCAAAGCTACGAGGAGACTACCGCTCATTGTGTCTTTTTTTTTAAATATTACACTCTAACAATTTCGACACAAAAACAGTAATTTATAGTCAATATTCAAAATGGCATCGCGCTGTGGAGAAAAGTTGCATGTGCGCATGGAATCGTAGCTACATTAAAACTCCTTTTCCGTCATTTGGAAGGAACAGCGTTTTCTTTTTATTTAGGGTGGAAGAAAAAACAATCCCTAGAAGACATTTAAGATCGCTTACGAGTACGAATGGGAAAGCATTCGTACACGGAGCGCATTCCTACAAGCAGCACACCACGCCTTCCTTTCGCACACAGCACTCCAGCGGTGACATCACGCTCCACTGCGCAGGCGCGGCGAGCCCCCACCGGCTTCACGACGGCATCCGTGACGAAGCATCTGCGTTGCTGTGCTTTTCTTTGTGTTGTATTGGGAATGGGAGTTTAGGTGCCGTTTCGCTCAGCCCATGGGAATATAGGTGCCGCTTCGCTCAGTCAATCGAAATTTAGGTGCCGTTTTTCGCCGGTTTCACTCCATGAGACATTTTATGCTCGCGTTAATACTAGTAAAGAGCGCCGAGGCTGGTCAGAGTAATTTCGTAGTGTGGTATAGCCGTGATTTCACTAAATGATTTTGTTACTGCAGCAACAATGATTTGCGCCGTTTTTTATTTTCTTTGTCTATTTTTGCTAAATTTCTTAACGATACATCTGCTGTCACTCTGTTGGTTTCACAGTAGATTTCACTGGGAAATTTAATGTGGAGAAGTTGCTTATCGCCTTAACAAGCCATAATAAAAAAAAATGGCTGTCTTGCATTTTCCGGTGGGCCACGCCGGACTCCTGCTTGATGCGCGCGCGGAGACAACTCAAGGGCACGTTGCGAGGGCTTTATGGATACACCGCCGTCGCAGTGTCGCGTCACATGACGTCACGGCGTCCCGTTCCGCCTTGATGTCACGTGATGTCTTAGCGTCCCTTGACGTGATGTCTCAGCGTGACGTGACAATGCCTATCGTGATATCGTAGCGTCTGCGTCACGCAGTCCCCGTGACGTCACAGTGCCCCTTGACGTGATCGTCTTCAGACGTTGACGCCGTAAACGCATGACTTAACGTGGCTCCCGAAGTACCGTGTTGTGTCATAGGTTGACGTGACGTCCGCGAGGCTGCCTGCCACGAGACAACGAAATCCCCAGGGGCCTTTGGCCTTATAAATGCCGTAGCCATTTACATTAAGAAAGGAAAGGCTGAGAAGAACTCGCCAAAGTGAATGAGTTCATGTACGTCCCTAATAAGTTTGTTTTCTCTCTTAATATCCCTTCGTAACGGTTATTTTCTCGCTGGTCACGTCACTGCGTTCTTGACGCGTTTATCCGATTTCTTATAGTCTAGGCCCACGGTGTCCGTACCTGTCTGTTATTTGTTTGTACGGCACAAGTTAGGGAGCTTTGAATTAAACTTCTATTGTTGTCTAAGTGTACGTTCAAAGTAAAACATTACCGTATTTACGCGAGTAATAGCCGCACTATTTATGAACAAGGCCCTTGCGTCTGCTTTCCCGCAGAGCACATGTACAGCCAATCGTTGGTGCACTCGAAAACAACATCATCGCGAATAACTGAATCGAACACGATTCTTCGCCACGATACAAACTTCACAGATGGTATCTTCGCGCGAAGACGTTATCTCTGTCCCGTAAAACCTCGGAATCATGCTGCCGATCGCGGTGATTGGCAAGCCGCATGCCTCGCGGAAAAGCAAACCCTCAGGTTTTTTTTCATGGACAATGCGGCTATTACTCGATGAAATTCGGTACTTTACCAATCAGTTTTATAACAAGACTAATTCGCGTGCGATTGGCGAGGAGACCGAACAATAGGGAGCGCAGTTTGATCATCATCATCATCAGCACAAACAATCGCTGTGTGGCAAACAACGCCGACGCTTTACCGCTCGCCCCAGCGTATGCGGAGGAAACAAAAGCAGCGTAAAAAGCAGACGGAAATGGGTGGTCTGTCTTGCGCTGGGTTTCGGTGACGTCATAGCGACGCCGTGCTCCTGATTGGCCCTCAGTGAAAGGGTGAGTGGGTGAGGCCTCAGTGCTGAGATGCCTTGGTGTCTCCCCACTAATGTTTTTCAATCCGCGAATAACATGCTCGAACTTGCACTCCGTATATACGCCGCACCGTTTCCGAGCTGGCTGCATATCAATGCGTTTGTAGCGATGTGGTGCTGCACTTGCCGTGCCCGCAGTGCTTCAAGCTTGCTTGTGACCCACGGACGGGATCCATAAAGTTTTCACCGATTTCCTGTCGGCAGAAAGCTTCGATGGTCGGCTCTGTGGCAACGCTGCACAGGCCGCACCCGATGACAGGATCGCAGTTGAGCACGTCCTCTCCTTGAATGAAGCACTCGCTGTGCTTCCGCCTATGAGGTCCATGATTGTCGCGAGCGACAGGGTTACTGAAAAGTGTAGCTAGTGCTTTTTGAATCAATCAGAAAACACGGACTCCGCGCCGGCCATGTAAAATCCAGCGCTCGCGGCCAACACGAAGCGGCTGGCCCGGCACGCCAGCGCGTGACCGCACATGCGCTTGTTGCCTTCCAAGAGGACTTCAGCGGCATTGAACGTTAGAGGGAATAAATTGCGCTATCTAGATACATCTAGGAGAACATAACAGTGTTACATACCTTTCACGAGCCTTGCGTCGTCGTCTTCCGTGGCAGCAAATGTGCTAATGACTGCGGTCGGAGGGTTTGTTTGCCACACAGCGTTATTTCCAGAGGTGGTCACTAGGTAGCGCCACTCCTCGATCTCTTCCCCAATACTCCGTTTCACTGTTACTTGACAAACGACGGAGGTTACAGTTTCAAGTGTGAGCCTATCAGCGCTTCGGAGGGAGACACGTGGCTAAACTCGATTTCACTTTGCGCGAAGTGCTCTCGAAGCCACGGGCGGGAGAGAGGTGAAAGCCGTGTCTGTACGGATTTTGTGTGATAGGCTAATCTCAGAGGGAGACAAAATCAACGTCTGGGACACATAAAAGAGGATCGGGTGAGAGGGCTCGTTCTTCCCCTCTTCTCCAACTGCTTGGGTTATGCTGTTGCCCCTGTACCTGTGGTAATGGCTGACACATGCTTCGCCTCCGTCTGCTCTGATAGGCTCCAGGAGGACGTAGCGTTCGCTCTTCGCCAAGTTACAATAAAAAGTATAGTAATTCACCTCTGGGCCGCCTCGGTGGTTCTGAGGCAATGCGTCGGCTTCGGATCAAAGGTGGCGGGTTCGAACCCTGGCCGAGGTGCCCGCAATCTGACGGAGGCTTGTTGCGTAGACGGCAACGGTTGCGCATGGTCCAAATATGGTTGGAACTAGTCATGGAGTCCTCCATTCGGACGTGGTAGATGCACTTTGTTAGTTTGGCACGTAAAAACCTCAAATTTAACTTTGGGTGTTTTACTTCTGATATGTGGTATGAGGTGTTTTATTTTTCATTTGTATTTTGGGTTCGCCTCTATACGCACGGCTCTGAATGGGTCCTCGGAATGAAGGTAATGAATCCATATATTTCGTAAAATTCTGCAATCGCTCCAAGAACACGCGCATTGATTAGGGATATACAGCAATTAGTGTCATGCATCAAGTAATGTTTAGTAACTAGGCAATGGTATCTAGCGTGTCATCATAGTTCGATAAAACATTGCCTTCCATCTGCGTTGTGAATCAATTTGTGGTGTAAGGCAATCAGCGATAACTTTCTGTGGCAAGCAACCCAGCGGAGAGCAATAAAATAACGAGAAAGCAAGTCTCGTCTGGCAACATTTGGCTTTCAAGAGTCGTCCGGCCTAATACCACCAGCCTCTGCACGTACAACCTGTAATGAGAGTCAAGAGAACGCGGCTTGAAAGAACAGCCGCTGATGCCGCAACAGCGACGGGAACAGTTTCGAACGCTCGAATGCCTCGCAGCACTGAAGCCGAAGCGAATCGGTCACGTCATTGCCCCCCTCAAGACAACGCGTCCAGATCACAGAGCAAAATAGCCGCTAAATAATGCGCACTAAAGACGTCCGACGCAGTTTAACATTTTTGTTTTCTTTATTGCCCGCGGGGTGTTTTCAACGTGTCCAGTGGCTCGTTAAGCCTAAACGACACTTCGAAATTAAGGTGTCCGAAACGCCGTGCTGGAATGGCTCTCTCCCCATCGAACAAGTTATACCCAGTTTTGCACCTTACGGTGAACCACAGCGGATGCTACGAGTAATCTCAGCCAATCCAAGGCTATGAACGCATCACGTGACTTAAGGCCGCGCACGTCGCTGCGTCCTTCAGGAGGTCACACGACATTCCAACGGCATTAGATTGGCGCTCATGGCTCTGAGCCTCTACTGCGGTCCATCCTAAGGTGAAACGTAGTACAGTCATCGCCGTGACAGGAAGCCATTGCAGCGTTCAGATATGTTCGTAACGTCTGACTCGTGGTTATGTGCCCATGACGAAGTAACTCCGATGTTAGGTAATCTGAAACAAGAACTAGAAGCACTACAGAGAAGAATCTCCGGGGAGAAAGTATACAGCAAAATGAACAACGAGAACTCTCGAGTTTTGAAATATTTCTTGCAACCTTGTCGTCGTCCGTTTCCCCTCGTCTCGGCTTTATAATGAAGAACCACGAACTCGGCCGTCTGCGCGCTCTTTGGCGCTGTCGGCTGTCTTTTCGGACCGGCTTCGCGAAGAGAGGAGACGAACTATAGCAGACGCTTGAAGCGGCGGTTGACGCTCTAATTGCCGGGTTTGTTGATCAGTGCGTTAGAGTGGGAGAGTCGGGTCGACCGGTTGCTCGGCGCTCCCGTGACGTGACCCACCTCGGACATCTGGAAGATGTGGTCGAAATTGGCGGAAGTGATACACGGCCGCCGGGATCTCACGGCTTGTCAACGTCTCAAGCACTGCCCCCCCCCCCCTCGACTAACTGGGACGAGGAGGACCTCACAATGGTGTCAAGCCCCGCCTGCACGTTAAAAGAAAGGAAAAAAAAAGTGGACGATTGAGACGTGCTTTGGCTCCGGACGGCGTAATGTTGAATAACAAAGGAGGGGGGGGGAGAGGCCGTCCGCCGGATTGAAGAGCCGAGTTGGGTTCGCATGAGTGGCAGTTTGCATTGTCTCACCGGAAGGGTTGGCGAGAAGCAGAAAGCGTGATGCAGCGGATTCGATGTTTTGTAGGATCGTTGCGACTGGACGATTCTTCTCCGGGATCACGTGACGGCATGCGGCCCATGGTGGCTCCGAGCTATGATGTGCTGGCTCGCGGCACTTCGCGTGGGCGGGTTCGAGGCAAGTCGATAACGTCTCATTGTGAAAAGGGCTGATCATTGTAGACACATCTCTTCATATTTTTATGAGATGATTTTATAGCATACAATTGAACCTGAAACACGCAGCTTCTAAATCAGTTGAGTGGTTCACTTCAGCGTTTCTAAATTCAAAATAAGGACGAAAAAAGAAAGCTTTTCCTGGAAGATGAATTCCACAGTAATAATTGTTAATCACTGACCAATTATTCAACTTTCAGCAATTGAGAAAATAGAAAAACTTATCTTCAAGAACGACATGATTGTGATCACTCTTTTTTCACGGAAAGTGGAAAAATAATTTAATGTATTTTTGGTAAATATGTGACTTTATAATTTCTTCACAGGTAATGTGTATAGGAAGCTGATAGACCAATTTCATAAGCGCGTTAAAGGAAATACAAAAGGAACAATACGGATTGAGACGCGTGTGTTTGTCCTCTTCGTCCCCTTGTCGTCCGCCGTCTCCGAGTTAGAATCCTGCGCAATAATCTAAAATGACCCCTGTCGGTACACTACGTAAAAAAAAAAACATTTGAAAGGTTTTTTGACGTTCAAGACCTCTTCCAGTTCGTGAAGAACGGTTTCGCCTGAAGCCGTATTGCCCCTGGCGCACTAGAAAGGCAACTGGACGATGAAGAACTCTTTCGCATCAAAGAGGGTCAAAGAGGAGCTGAAAAGGACTCCTTATAGGTTTTTCACGAAGAACCCTTTTAGGGAGTGCTTTCACGAGCATCTCTCATAGACTGGGTGTAGATTCGGTATAGCAAATCCTGCAAAACCTTCAGTTTTGTTATACTCAGTTTCAGGGCTAGTGGACACCGCCTTTTTGGGGTGCGATATCATGACGACAAGCCGAAGAACCTCTGAAGAGTTCTTTTAACACCAGATTTTTTTTAGAGTGTATTGCGATCAGAGTGGCTGAGACAAATAAATAGGTGTCCACAAAAGAAAAAATCACAAGAGCGCGATGACATATTGATTTTCACTTCGCTGTTGTCCTTTTTTGGGGTGAAGTAACAACCGACCGTCTGCCCAAATTACCAATTGTGTTTAGCTTGGGGTACCTACCGTCCCGTCATGAAATTCAAGGTCGAGAAATCAACCTCGATGCAGTGTGTTGAGCAGAACCGTAACCACCTGGAAGCCTTCATGCTGTGTCATTTATTTACGTTTGAGAGGGACCTACCGCTTTCACGACTCATTGTGTTCCATTACGAAGCGTTGTCCGAACCTGGGTTGCCAAAGCAACGCTTTCACCTTTCTCTGTAACAAGCGGTCATGAAGGCTGAATTACACGGCCGCTTTTAAGTGTGCCGAAGTGGGCTGTGCTGCTTCTGACCGCTAACGACGATGGCACACTAGCGCCATCTGCCAGGTAGCCCTGAATCACTTCAGATCTGCGTATGTATATTAGAATATTCCGAAAAGAATCAGTCTTTTACACGTGGGCTTAAAATATTTTTCTGAGTGTTATTGGCGAGCATTTCTCATAGACTGGGTGTAGATTTGGTACGGCAAATCCTGCAAAACCTTCAGTTTTGTTATACGCAGTTTTAGGACTAGCGGATGAATGACGTCAGTGAATTCACTCGTCGTAGCGGTTACAAGCGAGCAGAGCGCATTCGGCTACACTGAAACACACATGTCGGATCCAGCTTCTAGTAATAAAGAAGTTAACATTCCTTAGCGAAATGTCGGCTGCCTTCGTGAGGCTTGCGTGGCGTTTCTTTTTCGATCAATCATACTAGCCTTGGAAGTTTTCTTGTGCTGTTTGAGTTTCCTATTGAGATCTTAAAGCCGTACCAAGTGCGATACTGATCTAATCTTAAACTTAAAAAAGGTTTGTGCGCTCACTTTTCTGCAGAGCACGAGAAAAGAGATCACGGTGAACAGTAGAAGCACTCCGGCGAATCACGAAGCTTATAACGCGATTAGATCAAAAGCGTGCGATGTGAGCGGGGACAATGACCATGACATTTCGATCGATAAATCTGATGTGTACCTACACACATCAGATCTATCTGATCTAATTGTTCTATCCGCTTCGTCATTCAGTGATATTCTTCCGCTGTTCGCCGTGAGTGGCTGTCTCCCTGTTCTGCGGGAAAATTATACTTACAGACGTTCTTAACAGTGCACTGATTCCTTAGGCACCGAGTCTCCTCCACACCGTTCCTTCTTCCCCCCTGATTGCCTGGCTGCTATGAAAGGTTTGCCTCGTCAGATTTGAATGATAATTCACGTTGCTGGGAAAGCTGAGAAATTTTAACTTGTCCTAAGTTCGTATGTAAGTATAGAGACCGATTGGCGTGACGGCAGAAGTGTCAACGTCGTTTGTTCCGTATAATACATTGTTGCCCTAAAGAAAACAATAAAAATAACAATGTGCTTGTATTTCTATAGCCAGTGACAGCTTAAAAGACGCAGGACGAGGCGATCCAGGAGCATCTTACACTCTAAAGAGAAATGGTGTAAAAAGGTGTATTAATGTCACACCCTTTGTCCCAAATAATAGCGTACACCCCAAAACATTCAATTCGACGTACAGCGCTCTATATTCGAACAGACGGCCCCAGATTTTACAAAATGCTTGATAGCCATGTGTGTACAACTTATTAAAATAGCTAATGTACCTGTTACTGACTACATAAAATAATAATAATACTCGGGGTTTCGCTTTGGCTCTGCTGCGAAACCTCAGTGTCTTCTTTCTGTTGTCTTTGAGATGTACTTTAGCTATTTAATAAGTTATATCGTACTGTAATCAAGCTCCTCGTAAAGTTTGGGGCCGTCTGGTCGACTATGAGGCGCTATACGTCGAAATGAAGTTTTGGGGTGTATTATATGGGACAGAAGGCTGTAAGCTGATGCCCTTTTTTTAGGGTGTATCGTCTCTCCGTCGGCAAAGATATTGCGACATTGTTCGATAATAACGCCGAAGAAGGAATACACAAAGCGAGGAACTTGAACACGATGAGCCAAGCAGTGCGTTTCTTGAAAAGGACACTGACATTTCCCCTCAAAAAATATTGTATTTTCTATTTTTTGCAAGACGATTTAATATGGTGTCAGGAGACTACCCAATAAATATTTTGCTGCAGAGCCACGTATATTTTTAATAAAGCCAAAAAGCTCAACTGCTCGAAATCAAAACCGAAACGCGAGCACTGAAGCTCATGGCCGGAAGTCACGTGGCAACACCCGACCGCGTTTTCTTTTTCCTCCGCTTCTCCGGCGTGGGAAGCAGACGACGACGACGATGAATTTGCGTGCACCGTTTGTCGTGCGATTGGTTCGCACTTGTAAACCTTTCATTCGATGTTCTGAGCTTCTAGATCGATTGGCCTCTACCACGAACGACAGTACCGAAGTAGCGGCCTCACGTCCGTCGCAACGTTAGTCCGTCGAGCACCGCCATCCGCGTCAGTCCAGCCGTCCAAGAACGACGTGTACATGTACGTACTGTGATATGTGCAACCATAGCCTCCTCTATACCGACAAGCCTGGCAGATCGCCATAAGACGCGGCCGCCGAAAGTGAAAAGGTACAGCGGCAGACAACGGATGAGAGGAGAGTCATGTAACGGGCGCCCCGCTGCGGCGAGACGCCGAAACACACTTCTCCCGACCGATGGAATTTCCGCTCGTGCTCTCGCGTTCCTCGCGCGTCCTCGCCGCTGCGAAAGCTGTGCGCACTCACTACCGAGCTTCCCCGAGAAATGCTCTCTGCTACCAGATCCTCGCGCTCCAAATCTGCGACCGGGCGCTCTGTATGGCTCCGTCGTCGAACTGTCAGGCTTAGTGAGTATAAAGAAGGCAATGGTGCAATATATTTTTTAGCAACGTATTTTCAGGCCATAAAATGGAGAGCATAATATTTTATGTTTTTAATATTGAATGTATCCCCTAGGTGACCCATGACTTTGAATATATTTGGTGCACATAGTTTGAACGCCACGTGACCATGAAAACGAGAGTGAGCGCGACTGAAAACGGACAATTCTCGACCGGCTTTTTCGGGCAGGAAGAAAACGAATTTTGAGCCGCAAATTATGTTCCGGGTAGTTGGACTCTTATTAGGGACAAAGAACAAAGATCGGGTTGGTGAAAATACAAGAATCAAAGAAAGATTAAAAATACTTAGGGACAAGGAAAGACAGCACAGTTCTCTGTCCTGCACAGAAAGAACTGGGCTGTCTGTCCTTCTCCCTAAGAGTTTTTATTGTTTCTTCGGTTCTTCGGCTCTTATAGGTCATGTTCATATGAAAAACCCGGCGAGCACAAAATACCGTGTCAGCATCCCCTTAAACTGTTAGTGAATTGTGACTATGGCAAATACGCTGCACAGAATCTAGACTCGTAAAACACAAAGTTGGAACCGGAAGATCGTGGAGCGCCCCGGTTGGACTTCGGTGACAAAAGAGCGTCGTCATCGTTGCGAGAGCTCAATCGGCGCCCTGGGTGAGCTTCGTCCCCAACTTCCTGTTTGACGAGTCTTGGGCCACAGGTAGCACTTTTCAGTTAACGATAACGTGCTTTCTTACTACGAAAAAAAAACAAAAAAAATCGAATGATCTGAAATTGCCGGATTGATTACAATCACTAGGATTAGTTACCATTGTCACTGTTTTCTATCGCGTACACGCCTTTCCTTCCGCATTTGAAATGCATCGAAGTATAACAAAGGAGAGTGTTGTAATGAAGAGAAGCTCACTTTCCGACTTGACCTCGTTCTTAACCGGAAAATGATCCAAAAGCAAAGCCTTATACGCGAAACGAACGCAGAGCTCGATGCTAAGAACGATTCATGCACCGTGCTAAGAATAAAACAATGTTTCTCGATACCATTTGCAACTGAAGTTTTCTCGCAGAAGTCGCACTTTGTACTTCCAACGTGGCGTTTTTCTCTCGTTTTTAGGTAGAAGAAGATGGATTATAGTAGAAAAAGGACTTGGACTGTCAGCGCACTTCCCGCAGAATGCACTCAGTCATGCCTGTTGATTGCCGAGGCTTGTAAAATAGGGTGCGCGTACGTCATTAAGAAACTTCATTTCGAGCCGCTTGCGTGTCCTGGTAATGTAGAACTCCTTTACCCCGAAAATATTTCTATAGAAGCACAGTTCTCCGAGTACACCCAAATTTTCTATATGATGGTGAATACGTACAAAAGCAAATCTAACGCTCGAAAAAAAAAAAGGCCATATTTTTACGGTCTTTTAATACGTGAAGCCGGACAAATTCTTCATGATTACATACCCTTACGGTGTAGAATAATGCCGAAATATTTTTTTTTATTTCCAGACACCAGCGTTAATTGTATTATGCGTCATAAGCAGTGACGGTCTTCAAAAGTGCGCGCTTATTGGCAGCTTGCAGCCAATACAAACTATAAAATATACCGCTTTGGTGTTAGACTTTAGTCTTTATGCCATCGTAAGAAGGGCAAGATGCGTATGATATAGTACAGTCGGATCAGGTATTAGGTATACCTTTGGGCAATATTTACCTGTGCATCATAAATTGGAACCGTGAAGTGGGGTAGTGGCGTTTACATAATAAGGTAAATTCGAAAAATCATAATTAACAAATGTCTGACGGTACATTCTAAGTACTGCGTGAATTCCATTCTTTTTTTTTTTTTGCACGCAGGAATACATTTTACGGGATGTCTTTATGTTTGGTCATATAAGTTTTATTTTATTTCAAACAAGGTTAAACTTTTTTTCCAAACCAGAGTGGTGCTTTGAAACCAGAGTGGTGCTTCGAACAGGCCAACAGCCAATACAGGAGGTGGTGTGAACAATTGATTGAGTGCATTTAAAAAAACAAAAGCTTCATGGCAGAGTCGCTAGTCCTGTGGCTGCGCTCGTCATGTTCAACTTGTTTTTAAAGTTTTAACGGCTGTTTTTGTATCGTTATATTTTCCAACCAGTTCAAATACATCCAGTACGGAAATCCTTCTAGACTGAGCCTGAGTGGAGAGACTACAAACCGGACATGTGGAGCTGAGAACACCAACGAAGACCGCATGTCTGAAGTGTTTTCAAGATCGCTGTGTGAGTCTTAAACAAATTCATTCGGTCAGTTCCTCTGAATTACAAATACTAATATTGGTGTTTAAAGGGACAATGAAGGCGATTTAATTTAATTTGTTTAAATTGTGTTTTTAGGCTTCTTGGGAACCTGGCATACTGCCTAAATTTTTATAGACATTTGTGACGCATATTTCTATACCTACGAAAGAACTGAAGAAACCGAAACTCAACTATCCTGTGTGTCTCGTTTTGGGCCTCCGAAAACGGAGGTGACGTACGGAGTGACGTCACATGTGAGTTGTCGGTACCGGTAGCATTTAGGGCGTCGAGACTCTGGTTACCGCGGTGGGTTATAGCAGCGCGGTGGCGCGGTCGTTCGCCGAATTTGTCAACATGGACGGCAATGCCGCTCTCGCGAGCGAGTTCGAGCTTCCGTTCGGTAACCCGCACACCAACGGAACGGGAGTACGTGCGTGGCGGCCTCTGCTATCGCGACGGGACCGCAGAGCCGCTGCTTGACGAGCGGCCCGCATGCCGAAGGGCGGGCGCCGGGGAGATGCCGAGGAGAGCGACAGCGTCTGGCCGTTCTGGCCGTCACAAGCGGCGCGTCAGCGACCAATGCAGCTGGCGCGCGTCGTCGCTAAGCGGCGCGCGTCAGCCGTTCGGCGGGGCGAAGGCGCGAGCGTCCTGGCAAACGGCGCGACGCGCCGTTTGTGGCGTGGCAGCGTCTTGGCCGCACCGGTCCATGCAGGCTCCGCGCATCTCCTGGCTGCTCCGCAACTCTCGGGGCGTCAAGCCCCAGTCGATCCCGGTGCAATTATTACCGCGGCCTGTTTTATTGATTTGCGCGGCACACAAGCGCCGGTTTCGGCTGAAATTTGGGCAACGTGGCCTGGGGCGTTGCCTGGAACCCAGTTCAATCGCCAAAAAAGATGTCCTAAATTGCCTTCATTGTCCC
>JAZHYW010052434.1:0-12400 GCA_037355805.1 Ixodes ricinus
TTTAGAATTCTATCTCGGGGTGGAACATCTATCTTGGGGCTGGGGCGGATCCAGAACTCCGGTTTGGGGTTGGGCGGGGGGGCGGAAAATTTGTAATGATGCTATCTCCCAGTCTTTTTTGTGCACCGGGGGGGGGGGGGGGGTCCACCCATGTCAAATTAACCTCCGAAAAGGGGGGAGGGGGGAGACTTTTTTGGGGGTAAGGACGGCCGCCCCCGTCGCCCCCCCCCCCCTTCTTGTATCCGCCACTGTCTTAGGGTGGAATATCCAGGTACCACCATGCATGTTAAAGTGTCACAATTCTAATCTCAGCAATTTACGAGGAAAATATTTACAGGGCGTTACCGAGCGCTATTCAGTCGTAAAAACTGGATTCATAAACCAATGCGCTGAGTGTAAAGGCCTGTTCACACATACAGCGGAGCGCTAAGTTAGCGCTACGTGAGCGCTCCAAGGAGCGCTCATGTGGCGCTTCCTGGCGCGTGACTTCGTTCTAATATAGCGCGCGAGTAGCGCTTTTGTAGCGCTTTGTTAGCGCTCCAGTAGCGCCTTGTTAGCGCTCCAGTAGCGCCTTGTTAGCGCTTCAGTAGCGCCTAGTTAGCGCTCCAGTAGCGCCTTGTTAGCGCTTCAGTAGCGCTTCTTGTACCGCGGTGCTGCGGATTGGCGCGTGCACTGCGGTTCCGGTTCCTGTGGTTGGGTGTGCATCAGCAGCACAATGGGGGACATACATGTGGGATGCTGAAATAGAAACGCGACAAATGCTGTTACATACGCGATTAGTGCATATTTGTGTGGACGGCTTAACGCCCATAAGAGCCTTCTGGGTGCGCGAAATCTTTCGCCACCGCGATACCGACGGGTACCCGGCGAACCTTGTTCCTAGGCTGAGGGACCGAGACACAGAGCTCTTTCGAAGGCGATTATTTTTAACTGCTTGTCTTTGAAACAAGGGTCACGCATATCGAATAGAAAGCGATGAGGTCGTACCCGATCAATTAGTTGCTCAGAGTCCATGACTCTGGATCGTCTGCCCAACCCTTGCTTCGAGAGCGGCTCTTTTACTCCCTCTTCTTTCAATGCCAAGGGAAAAACAACAACGAAGAAATCGCCGTGCACGCGCTGTTCCGCAGCAGCAAGCACGGCACAAGGAGCGTGAGAGCGCTGAACAGAGCGCTAACAAAGCGCTTCTGTAGCGCTACTGGAGCGCTAACAAAGCGCTTCTGAAGCGCTAACAGAGCGCTACTGAAGCGCTAACCGAGCGCTACATCACGCGCTAGGAAGCGCCACATGAGCGCTCCTTGGAGCGCTCACGTAGCGCTAACTTAGCGCTCCGCTGTATGTGTGAACCGGCCTTAATTGAACTTTTCAACAAAGCGTCTTTTAGGTGTGCGTTTATCGCGGTCGGGTTTAGTGAGCAGGTTTCTATCAAAAGTGCAAGACACAATAAGCCGGTACTCTTAGGCACCGAGAGTAAAACGGAAACGAACCCCCTGGTTGATGCTGCAACTCACAGGTAGCACAGCATAAAGCTAAAGCTTGCTTGCTTTATAACAGATCCGAGCGTGAGGGGTAGCATCTGAGAAACTCAGCAACGACCAGGCGGTCGGTTTGTTGTCTTTTTTCTAGCTCTGCATATCGATAACATTCATAACTTGTTTTGCAATGTTAAAAGAAGGCATTTACGCAATTTTAGTGTGATAAATGCATCATCAAAAGAGGTGCCAGAGTTAGGCATCACCGCTGGTTCTTCGGTTCGCAAGTGGCATGCCTGGCTCGAGGCATGGCACTTTGGCAATTTTAGAGTCCTGTAGGAAGCTTAAGGGGTATTCACACGAGGGAGAAATCCCAGGGATTTCTCCACGGCACGCGCATCCTGTGACAAAAACGTCAGGCTTTGCGATGTGCAAAAGCCTCGCGTTTTCATCTCGTGATGCGCGCAGTGCCGGGGAGAAATCCCCGGGATTTCTCCCCGTGTGAATACCCCTTTAAGCTTGTGCCAAGTTAGGCCGTTCTCCGGCGGGGTAAATGCGTCTATTAGCTCATTTAAGGCCGGTTCTCACATGCAGCGAAGCGCTTATGTAGCGCTCTCACGTGCCGTCAGCTACTTATCGTCTGCCATGAGCAACAGTTTTGACGATGAGATACAAAGCTGGTGAACGCTGCCGTCAGCACGCGCTTAGCGCGAGGTTAGCGCTACGCTTGCAGCGCTCCGCTGCATGTGTGAACAGGCCTTTATAGTGACTTGTTTTAGAACCGAATAGCGTTCGCGAACACCCCGTAGAAAACGACGCCGAGAAAAAATCCGCTATCGCGTGTGTCCTGTACTTTGTGTATTTCGTGTGTTTGGAATTTCGCGCGTCACCAGGCACCGACGATGCCGTGCCTGGCTCGTGTATTCAACGGATGCTTTGATGTTTCGACGAGCGCATCGCGTGAGCGTTCGTCCGGCAGGAAAAGAGGAGGACTTCATTGTGGGTCCGAGTCACGGCCGATTCGCATTTCGTTCGGACAAAATCCTTGCGGAACTTGCACGCGGTTTAGATGCACGCGTTTCCATTTAACCTTCGTCGCTAAAGGGTGATTCCAGCTGACATGGTGTGATTCCACATGGCGAACAAACAATATTCAGTTCACGCCGACGTTCCAAGTGCACCTTGTTATCATCCGGGCGTTACAGGTGTCCTAACGCTCTATAGACATCCATGCAACGTTAGGACTTCTTGCGGACGACCGCAGACCCTTGTGTGCCGCAAAGAAAATTTTTTTTACTGTTGAACAACTCCAGCCGGCGACAACAAAACACCTGAAGGAACAGGGCTTTACAGATATTGTGTAAACGCATTGCATGAATTAAAAAAAAAAGTACTTTTATTTTATTTGTTTTCTGTCAACGAACGGTGTTGGTTGTTTGTTTTATGGCACTCTGTGCCCACAGCGACGTGAGAATATCATCTTTGTGAAATGCGTTTTGAAAGCGTACCTGACACCTATGAAACTTTGTCGTGGTTACCAATAACAGTATACAATCCACTTGACTAAAAGCCGTCATTGGTGTGTGAAATACGTTTTCATAATTTAAAGCTGATTTCGCCCTTGCCTTAGAATTCTGAGCGTTTATTTATTCTAAACAAAACCATGGGTTAATGAGGTTGGTCTACGATCTACGATTTTATATCCGGGAAAAAGAAAATGGTTGAATTGGTTTCCTATTATTTTATTTTGCGTCTTCAATCCATTGTGGCTGAAGTAACTCGAAGTCGATCAAAGCTACAAGGAGACTACCACTCATTGTGTCTTTTTTATATTACACTCTAACAATTTCGACACAAAAACAGTAATTTATAGTCAATATTCAAAATTGCATCGCGCTGTGGAGAATAAGTTGCATGTGCGCATGCAATCGTAGCTACATAAAAACCCCTTTTCCGTCATTTGGAAGGAACAGCGTTTTCTTTTTCTTTAGGGTGGAAGAAAAAACAATCCTAGAAGACATTTAAGACCGCTTACGAGTAGGAATGGGAAAGCATTCGTACACGGAGCGCATTCCTACAAGCAGCACACCACGCCTTCCTTTCGCACACAGCGCTACGGCGGTGACATCACGCTCCCCTCTGCGCAGGCGCGACGAACCCCCGCCGGCTTCACGACGGCATCCGTGACGAATCATCTGCGTTGCTGTGCTTTTCTTTGTGTTGTATTGGGAATGGGGGTTTAGGTGCCGTCTCGCTCAGCCAATGGGAATTTAGGTGCCGCTTCGCTCAGCCAATCGGAATTTAGGTGCCGTTTTTCGCCGGCTTCACTCTATGAGACATTTAATTCTTTCGCATTAATACTTGTAAAGAGCGCCGAGACTGGTTAGAGTAATTTCAAAGTGTGGTAGCCGCGGTTTCACTAAATGGATTTGTTACTGCAGCAACAATGATTTGCGCGTTTTTTTTCTTTGTCTATTTTGCTTAATTTCTTAACGATACATCTGCTGCCACTGTGTGGTTTCCAGTAGATTTCATTAGGACATCTATTGTGGAAGTTGCTTATCGCGTTAACAAGCCATAATAAAAAAAATGGCTGTCTTGCATTTTATAATGGGCCACTTCGCACTCCTCCTTTAGTGGGCTCGGTGAGAGAGACAACTCAAGGGCACGTTGCGAGGGCTTTATGATTATACCAGGCCATCGCAGTGTCACGTCACATGACGTCACGGCGTCCCGTTACGTCTTGATGTCACGTGATGTCTCAGCGTCCCTTGACGTGATGTCTAAGCTCGACGTGACAATGTATCGTGACGTCACAGTGCCTTTTGACGTGATTGTCCCTTGACGTCACGTAAACTTATGACGTCACGTGGCTTTGAAGTGACGTGTTGTCATAGGTTGACGTGACGTCAGCGAGGCTGCATGCCACGGACAACAAATCCCTGAGGTTGGCCTTATAAATGCTATGCATTTACATAAAAAAGAAGGCTAGAGAAGAACTCCCCAAAGTGAATGAGTTCTTTATATGTCCCAATACTCTTCGTAACAGTTATTTTTCGCTAGTCGTCACTGCGTTATTGACGCGTTTATTTGATTTATTCTAGGCTACTGGACCGCGGTGTCCAAATCTTATTTTTTGCTGTGCGGTACAAGTTAAAGAGTTTTGCATTGAACTTCTATTGTAGATGTTTTCTAAGTTTGCATCCAGAAGTAACGGATATTACTTTATCAATCATTTTAGAACAAGACTGATTCGCGTGCGATTGGCAGGAGACCGAACTATGGGGCGCGCAGTTTCATTATCATCATCGTCACCACAAATACCGCTCGCCTAGCGTTTGCAGAGAGCAAGTCGTCTGCTTCTTATGCAGGAGTGGCGGTGACGTCAGAACGACGCCGTGCTCTGATTGGCTTTGATCGGAAGGATAGTGGGTAGACCTCAATGCTAGATGCCTTCAGGTCTTCCCACTATTTTTTTCCAATCAGCGAATGACAAACAGCTCGGCATTCTGACATCATAGCAACCACTGTGCAGAAGCAGACGAACTTGCACTCCGTATATTGCCGCACTGTTTCCAAGCTGGCTGCATACTTGTTTGTAGCGATGTGGTGCGCACTTGCAGCCTGCCGCAGTGCTCAAAGCATGCTTTTGAAGCGGGTTTAAGTTTTCACCGATTTCCTGTCGGCAGAAAGCTTCGATGGTCGGCTCTGAGGCAAGGCTGCACTCTATGACAGGATCGCAGTTGAGAACGTCCTCTCCATCAAAGAGGCACTAGCTTACTTTCGCCGGTGTAATCCATGATTGTCGCGAGAGTCAGGGTAACTGAAAAGCGAAGTGCGTGTCTAGTGAATCAATCAGAAAACACGGACTCCGCGCCGGCCGTGCGCAATTTAGCGCACGCGACCAACACGAAGCGGCTGACCCGGCACGCCCGCGCGTGACCACACATGCGATTGTTTTGTTTTCCAATAGGACCTCCGGTGACATTGAATGTTAGAGGGACTAGATTACTTCTACCTAGATGCATTTAGGAGAAAATAATAGCATTAGATACTTTTCACGAGCCTCGCGTCGTCGTCTTCCGTGGCAGCAAATGTGCTAATGACTGCGGTCGGAGGGTTTGTTTGCCACACAGCGTTATTTCCAGAGGTGGTCGCTAGGTAGCGCCACTCCTCGATCTCTTCCCCAATACTCCGTTTCACTGTTACTTGACAAACGACGGAGGTTACAGTTTCAAGTGTGAGCCTATCAGCGCTTCGGAGGGAGACACGTGGCTAAACTCGATTTCACTTTGCGCGAAGTGCTCTCGAAGCCGACGGGCGGGAGAGAGGTGAAAGCCGTGTCTGTACGGATTTTGCGTGATGGGCTACTTTCAGAGGGAGACGAAATCAACGTCCGAAACACATAAAAGAGGATCCGGGTGAGAGGGGGGCTCGTTATTCCCCTCTTCTCCAACTGTTTGGGTTATGCTGTTGCCCCTGTACCTATGGTAATGGCTGACACATGCTTCGCCTCCGTCTGTTCTGATAGGCTCCACAAGGACGTAGCGTTCCCTCTTCGCTAAGTTACAATAAAAGAAAGCATAGTAATTCACTTCTGGGCCACCTCTGTGGTTTCGAGGCAAAGCGTCGGCTTCGGATCAAAGGTGACGGGTTCGAACCCTGGCCGAGGTGCCCGCAATCTGACGGAGGCTTGTTGCGTAGATGGCAACGGTTGCGCATGGTCCAAATATGGTTGAAACTAGCCATAGGTCCTCCATTCGGACGTGGTAGATGCCCTTTGTTGGTTTGGCACGTAAAAGCCTCGAATTTAACTTTTGGGTTTTTTACTTCTGATATGTGGTATGAGGTGTTTATTTTTCATTTGTATTTTGGGTTCGCTCTCTACGCACGGCTCTGAATGGGTCCTCTAGAATGAAGGTAATAAGTCCATATGTTTCGTAAAATTCTGCAATCGCTCCAAGAACACGCGCATTGATTAGGGATATACAACAATTAGTGTCATGCATCAAGTAATGTTTAGTAACTAGGCGGTGGTATCTAGCGTGTCATTATAGTTCGATAAAACATTGCCTTCCATGCTGCGTTGTGAATCAATTTGTGGTGTAAGGCAATCAGCGATAACTTTCTGTGGCAAGCTACCCAGCGGAGAGCAATAAAATAACGAGTAAGCAAGTCTCGTCTGGCAACATTTGGCTTTCAAGAGTCGTCCGGCCTAACATACCAGCCTCTGCACGTACAACCTGTAATGAGAGTCAAGACAACGCGGCTTGAAAGAACAGCCGCTGATGCCGCAACAGCGACGGGAACAGTTTCGAACGCTCGAATACTCTCGCAGCACTGAAGCCGAAGCGAATCGGTCACGTCATTGCCCCCCTCAAGACAACGCGTCAGATCACAGAGCAAAATAGCCGCTAAATAATGCGCACTAAAGACGTCCGACGCAGTTTAACATTTTTGTTTTCTTTATTGCCCGCGGGTGTTTTCAACGTGTCCAGTGGCTCGTTAAGCCTAAACGACACTTCGAAATTAAGGTGTCCGAAGCACCGAGCTGGAATGGCTCTCTCCCCATCGAACAAGTTAAACCCAGTTTTGCACCTTACGGTGAACCGCAGCGGATGCTGCGAGTAATCTCAGCCAATCCAAGGCTGTGAACGCATCACGTGACTTAAGACGGCGCACGTCGCTGCGTCCTTCAGGGAGGTCACATGACATTCAAATGGACATTAGATTGGCGCTCATGGCTATGAGCCTCTACTGCGGTCCATCCTAAGGAGAAACGTAGTACAGTCATCGCCGTGACAGGAAGCCATTGCAGCGTTCCAGATATGTTCGTAACGTCTGACTCGTGGTTATGTGCCCATGACGAGGCAACTCGATGTTAGGTAATCTGAAACAAGAACTAAAAGCACTACAGAGAAGAATCTCCAGGAGAAAGTATACAACAAAATGAACAACGAGAACTCTCGAGTTTTGAAATATTTCTTGCAACCTTGTCGTCGTCCGTTTCCCCTCGTCTCGGCTTTATAATGCAAGAACCGCGAACTCGGCCGTCTGCGCGGCTCTTTAGCGCTGTCGGCTGTCTTTTCGGACCGGCTTCGCGAAGAGAGGAGACGAACTATAGCAGACGTTTGAAGCGGCGGTTGACGCTCTAATTGCCGGGTTTGTTGATCAGTGCGTTAGAGTGGGAGAGTCGGGTCGACCGGTTGCTCGGCGCTCCCGTGACGTGACCCGCCTCGGACATCTGGAAGATGTGGTCGAAATTGGCGGAAGTGATACACGGCCGCTGAGCTCTCACGGCTTGTCAACGTCTCAAGCACTGCCCCCCCCCCCCCTCGACTAACTGGGACGAGGAGGACCTCAGCAATGGTGTCAAGCCCCGCCTGCACGTTAAAAGAAAAGGAAAAAAAAAAGTGGACGATTGAGACGTGCTTTGGCTCGGACGGTATAATGTTGAATAACAAAGGAGGGCGGGGAGGCCGTCCGCCGGATTGAAGAGCCGAGTTGGGTTTGCATGAGTGGCAGTTTGCATTGTCTCACCGGAAGGGTTGGCGAGAAGAGAAAGCGTGATGCAGCGAATTCGATGTTTTGTAGGATCGTTGCGACTGGACGATTCTTCTCCGGGATCACGTGACTGCATGCGGCCCATGAGTGGCTCCGAGCTGTGATGTGCTGGCTCACGGCACTTCAGTGGGCGGGTTCGAGACAAGTCGATGTTAACGTCTCATTGCGAAAAGAACTGATAATTGTAGTCGCATCTCTTGACAATTTTATGAGATGATTTTATAGTATACAATTGAATTTGAAACACGCAGCCTCTAAATCAGTTGAGTGGTTCACTTCAGCGAGTTCTAAATTCAGAATAAGAACAAGAAAATGAAATGGTTTTTTTTTTGAAGATGAATTCCAAAGTAATGAATTGTTAATCACTGACAAGTATTCAACGTTTAGTGATTGAGAAAATCTAAAGACATACTTTCAAGAACGACATGTTTATGATCCTCTTTTTTCAAGGAAAGTGGAATAAATGTAATGTATTTTCGGAAAATATGTGACTTTATAATTTCTCCACAGGTAATGCATGTAGGAAGTTGATAGACCGATTTCATGACCGTGTTAAAAGGAATACAAAAGGCACAATACTGATTGAGACATGCGTGTGTGTTCTTTGTCTCTTGTTGTCCGCCGTCTCCAGTTAGACGTCATGCGCAATAGAACCCCTGTCGGTACATTAAAAAAATCAATTCTTGAAAGGTTTTTGACGTCCCAAGGACTCTTTTTAGTTCGTGAAGTACAATTTCGCCTTAAATGGGCGATGCAACACCTTTTGTACTTTACGTAAATACCGCTTAAAACGGATCCCTGACGTTAATGACCTATGAAACACGCGTTCGTTTTTCACCCCACGCAATAGAAGTCCCAGAAAAAACTTAAGAAAAACGAGCAGCGTTCACTCCCTCAACTCGCAGCCAGAACAAGCGGCCACGTGATCTGGAGCGGATTATATGCCGCCAATGTTGCTCATAGCCACGCGCTGGGGTTGGCAAAGCACAGGACACGCGCTGAGTTCCAGGCATTGTTATGGCTCGGCTATTGTCGTCGTTGCAGCGATTGGACACGGGCCACTACCCGAATGCTTCTCGAGCTAGTAATTATCACGAGCCCAAATCGAGTGCCCACGCAATGCTCGGGTCCAATCTATGAACCGCATTCAAATATCGTCATATGGGTGTACTGCGATCCCCACGTTACGTCATCAAATTTTGCAAAGGAGAGATTGAATGAAAATGATCGATTTTGTCCTTGAAATTACACCGCAACAAAGGAGTTTCTTGGCCAGTGGCGTTGCGTGTGAGTATCCTTGAGTCCCAGGTGTGCCAGTAAGCTCGTGTAAAGAGAAAACATTCCAATTGAGTATCGTTGCACCGCCCTTAGCTCTATTCCCCTGGCGCACTAGAAAAGCAACTGGGCAATCAAGAACTCTCTGCATCAAAAGAGAGCTTATAAGGACTCCTTAAAGGTTTTTCACGAAGAACCCTTTTAGGGGTGCTTAAAATAACTTTTTGGGTGCGATATATGAACAAGCCGAAAAACCTCTAAGAGTTATCCTTAGGGAGCTTAAACAAGTAGTGCGCCCACAAAGACAAAAATCACCAAAGCGGGATGACATATTGCTTTTGACTTTGCTGTTGTACTTTTTTCTTTTTTTTGGGGGGGGGGGGGTTAGTGCTTATTCCCTGAAGTAAGAGCCGACCGACTGCCATAAATTACCAATTGTGTTTAGCTCGGAGTACCTACCGTCCTGTCATGAAATTCAAGGTCGAGGAATCAACCCCAATCTGTGTGTTGAGCAGAAACGTAACCATTTGGAAGCCTTCAAGCTGTGTCAGATATTTGCGTTTGAGAGGGATCTACTGCTTTCACCACTCATTGTGTTCCATTACGAAGCGTTGTCCGAACCTGGGTTGCCAAAGCAACCCTTTCATCATTTATCAGTAGTCGGCCATGAACGCTGGTTTACGCGGGAGGATTTTAAGTTTGCCCAAGCGGGCTGCGTTGCTTGTGACCGCTAACGACGAGATGAACAGGCTGGCACACTGGCGCCATCTACCAGGTAGCCCTGAATCACTTCAGATCTGCGTATATATCTTATAATATTTGTTTAACGCATCAGTCTTTTACCGTGAGCTTAATATGTTTCTCGGAATGTTATTGGCGAGCATTTCTCATAGACTGGGTGTAGATTTGGTACGGCAAATTCTGCAAAACCTTCAATTTTGTTAACGCAGTTTCAGGACTAGCAGAATAATGACGTCAGTGAATTTCCTCGTCGCAGCGGTTACAAGCGAACAGAGCGAATTCGGCCACACTGGAAACGCACATGTCGGATCCAGCCTTAGTAATTAAGACGCTAACACCTCCTTAGGAGGAGTTCCACAACTAGCAGCAATCGTAGTAACGTTGACAGAATCTAGACTCGTAAAACACTAAGTTGGAAACCGGAAGATCGTAGAGCGCCCCGGTTGGACTTCGGTGACAAAAGAGCGTCGTCATCGTCGCGAGAGCTCAATCGGCGCCCTGGGTGAGCTTCGTCCCCAACTTCCTGTTTGACGAGTCTTGGACCACAGGTAGCATTTTCAGCTCACGATAACGTGCTTTTCACTACGAAAAGCAAACAAAAAAACAACGAATGATCTGAAATTGCCGGATTGATTACAATCACTAGGATTAGTTACCATTGTCACGGTTTTCTATCAGCCGTACACGCCTTTCCTTCCGTATTTAGAAGTGCATCGAAGTATAACAAAGAGAGTGTTGTAATGAAGAGAAGCTCACTTTCCGACTTCGACCTCGTTCTTAACCGGAAAATGATCCAAAAGCAAAGCCTTATACGCGAAACGAACGCAGATCTCGATAGTAAGAACAATTCATGCACCGTGCTAAGAATAAAACAATGTTTCTCGATACCATTTGCAACTGAAGTTTTCTTCGCGAAGTCGCACTTTGTACTTCCAACGTGGCGTTTTTCTTGTTTCGAGGTAGAAGAAGATGGATTATAATGTAGAAAAACTTGGACTGTCAGCGCATCTTCCCGCAGAATGCACTCAGTCATGCCTGTTGATTGCCGAGGCTTGCAAAATGACGCGTACGTCATTAAGAAACTTCATTTCGAGCCGCTTGCGTGTCCTGGTAATGTAGTACTCCTTACCCCGAAAATATTTGTATAGAAGCACAGCTTCTTCCGAGTACACCCAAATTTTCTATCATGATGGTGAATACGTACAAAAGCAAATCTAACGCTCGAAAAAAAGGCGATATTTTTACGGTTTTTTAATACGTGAAGCCGGACAAATTCTTCATGGTTACATACCCTTACGGTGTAGAATAATGCCGAAATATTGTTTTTTATTCCCAGACACCGACGTTAATTGAATTATGCGTCATAAGCAGTGACGGTCTTCAAGAGTGCCGCGCTTATTGGCAGCTTGCAGCCAATGCAAACTATAAATATACCTATTTGATGTTAGACTTTAGTCTTTATGCCATCGTAAGAAGGGCAAGATGCGTATGATATCAGTCGTACGGCGGGTATTTGAATCGGATCAGGTATCAGGTATACCTTGGGCAATATTTACCTGTGCATCATAAATTGAAACCGTCAAGCGGGTAGTGCGTTTACCTAATAAGGTAAATCGAGAAAATCATAATTAACAAATGTCTTCGACGGTACATTCTAAGTACTGCGTGAATTCTATTCCTTTTTTTCTTTTTGCACGCAGGAATGCATTTTACGGGATGTCTTTGGTTTGGTCATATGAGTTTTTTTTTATACAAATAAGACTAAGGTGTTTTTTCCAAACCAGAGTGGTGTTTGAATAAGCAACAGCCAATAAAAGGGTGATGTAAACAGTGATGAGTGCATAAATTAAAATATATATATATATATATATATACAACGGGCATGGGGAGTGGAGGGCGGGCTTGACAGACAGGGTGCTACTGCGAGCGGCCGGAGCACAGCCTTAATCGAAAACAGCAACAACGGGCGGTCGGTTTTGACTTGGTTGGCCTTCGTGAAAATTACACACGACGTATATAAACATGTGTATATATAGATATGTATATCTATATATATATATAAACTTCATGGCAGAGTCGCTAGTCCTGTGGCCGTGGCTGTCATGTTCAACTTGTTTTTAAGTTTTAAGGCTGTTTTTGTCTCGATTATATTTTCCAACCAGTTCGAATACACCCAGTACGGAAATCCTTCTAGACTGAGCCTGAGTGGAGACACTACAAACCGGACATGTGGAGCTGAAAACAACAACGAAGACCCCATGTCTGTAGTGTTTTCAAGTTCGCTGTGTGAGTCTTAAACAGATTCCATTCGGTCAGTTCCTCTGAATTACAAATACTAAATATTGGTG
>JAZHYW010052435.1:0-12930 GCA_037355805.1 Ixodes ricinus
GTTTTGTGCCGTAGGCCAGGTTATCATCGCGGCCCGTGAACAACGAAAACGCCGATGGATGTTCTGGCGCAACGCCAGGTGTGTGATGCGCCCTGTTAATTTAGTAGAAACGAGTGTTTCTGCACGCAGAGGAAGCGTGAGGCTGGGGAATCGTTCATTTGCAGGCTGCGCCGCATAGGCGCACGACCAGATAGGGGAAAACCAAGAAAGTGCAGGCTCTGGTGACGCAACATTGAGCAAACTGTAAAAGTAAGCGCCGAGGAAGGAAAGAGGCGAGCGGAAGCTGCTAGAGGAGAGGCTAAGCAGCAGGTTGCAGGGGAAGGCGGACGTATGCATCTTTCTGAGCGGTAGCGTGGTCATACGCCTAAGACGGAGCATGATGAAGCGCCACCATGGTGTTTGCCCCTTCTTACCGCTTCTCTTCTCTCTTTTTCCGGCGACCAGGCACTCTTTTTTTGTTCCGTCGTCAATTTGACGGGCTTTCTCCAGTTTATATGAGGCGATGACATGGCAAACTGCGCAGCAGGGGGGGGGGAGGGGCGGCAGGGCAATCCACTTGGGCGGTGCAAAGCGGAAAGAAGGCCGCCGGAGCAGATAGCTGAAACGTAACCAAGTTGTACGGCAGTAGTCTTCTTTAATGTAATGGGAGATAGAGAGTGTCAGTAGGGGCATATATTCGGGAGCCCGTATGGGAGAAGGTGTTGGCGAGATCCCGATATGGGACAACATGAACGAGTAGAAGCAATGCGGTAGCAACGCTCGAACTGAACGAGGCTTCATAGCAGGGAAAGACAAGAAGCCGGGAGACAGTACTGAAACTAGAATGAAGAAGTTGAGAGCGGCGGCGGAAGAGGTGCACTCGTTATGTGCACGGCTTCTGAGATTCGTGAAACAGAGCATAAAATGTAGGAGGAAGCTGTAAGCTAAAGATCGGTAACAAAGTGAAATGAAGTGGAAGCTGGTGTATGAGGATGAGGAATCATCAACAGGAATGTGTACCTTGAAAGCTCCAGTCCATCTCTTTGTTGGAGACGGTGTTCATTACCTTGGACACTTCTAGAAGTATAGTGGAACGCAAGATTAAGTAGAGGGCGATGAATTTCGTTAGTCCATGCAGTGAAAACTGAGGAGCGAAGCCTTCGAATAAATGGCCATGATGCGGTATCGCAAGGGGAGGAAACGCAGAACGGTGTGAAAACGAAGATGCAAAGGTCATGCAAGTATTACATATAAATGTGCAGGGTGTTTAACAGGTTACAACTCATGCAGGATATTAAGACAAAATGTAGCGTGCTTGAATTTGTGAATCCTGCTATTGTAGATATGATGAGCAGCTCAAATTAACCGTTCTTTTTGTGAAAGGGATGCGATAGAATAGAGGACAAAACATGTGTTGTAATTGAGCCCAGTGAGGAAGACAAATAATTGGAAAAACAAGGGACGTAATATATATATATATATATATATATATATATATATATATATATATATATATATATATATATATATGGTTGAAGGTAGCATAGCGAGATATTGTGTAACTTAGGATTTGTTTTCCTGCTAAGGGGTAACGCTACGAATAAAACAAGCAGATTCTGGACTGTGTATTACGAGTTATAAAAGAGTTAAAGAATAGTTACAATATTGCGATACAGAGATATGAACGCTAATACAAATCCTTTTATGGATACATGGACACGACAGAAAACATTCTAATTAATATTTGAAGAGCATGACCTTGTGGTCGTAATAATCGAAGTGAAACTTTCAGGGACAATCTACATGGGATTCAGATAACCGGCAGTCTGTAGTACACTACTCCTTTGCGTCATACAAGATATAGCACCAGTTTGAGAAAGATAGAAGTATGACAAATGACAGTTAGAGCCTCGCAGGGGACCAGCACAGGTTAGATAGGTTTGGATAGTTCGGTTGCAAGGGAGTAACAGATAACATCTGGCACGAAAAACAGCTGGAGAAGACGACAACGTAACGTGCAGGTAGCGCCATTTTAAGCCACCTGAGTAGCAGATTGAGGCGGAATCTAGTTATACTATTAAAAGAGTAATTATGTACGTTCATGGGAAGAGAATAAGTAAACAGGGAAAATATACCAAAACATTAGTGGAACAAGGAGGTAAAATGACTGTGATCACAGCGTCATAATGCTTCAAAAGAACACCACAGGCAAAAGTTAGTGGGGACTCACGGGAAGTTTTAGAAACAAGTTGGGTACAATTTCTATGACTTAGAGTAGCGGTATCAACCACGATAAACCAGAAAATAAAAACAAGTCATAAGAGTAAACGGCCAAAGTAAACGAACGGATAGAAAAGCATTCAATATTTTTCAGAATGCCTATATGTTATATAAGCAAAGAACCCCCTTTCCTCCCAACTTTCTCTCCTCTGCCCTCTCTCCGAAAAAAAAAAATTAAAACGGACATTTTTTTATTGCTTCTGAAAAAAAGCTGGAATGGGGGGCTACTATTAAATTTATAATTATGGTCATAAAATAAGGCTCCGCAAGCATAAACCGTACGTAGACAATCTGCGGCAGATACGTTAGTGGAAAAATAAGGACTTTGATCAAATAACTCGAAAGAAATAGAAGAAAGAAGAGCTGAATGCCTACACGTGCCTCCAGAAACAGAGGAAATACTAGTTTGGTCAATCTAAGCGAAGCCCGTCCTCTTTGAATTCGTTTTTTTTTTATTTTGTGGTGGAGCGTTTTTTTTGTTTTTTTTTTGCAGTTTTTAGAATGCAGCAAAATATGGGCAAACGAAATTTCATGGGACACGAATGAAGATCAGTAGAATGCATTGTTTACAACATCACTTGCCTCCATTGCTAAGTCACACAATGAGGCGACGCACATTTGAGCAGTTACAAATTGACCACTCGGAGCAGTAATCTAAGAGCGCCTGACCGAATATCACACCATAACGCATTGCAAACCAGAAACAATTGGTCGCAACTTCTATGTAAATTGATGCAGCGACAAGCGCGAAATCATCCATGCTTGACTGGTCATCTGTCTGTCATTTGGAGATTCCATCGAAACTGCACAAAAACAGGGTCGCAATATTTCTACAGTTAGCGGCAAAATGAGAAGAGCAGGGCGTGTTTTAAACGGCGTGGCTTCCAAACACACCTCGTGCCGCTATGCTTTTGAATGGTACGTGTTTTCAGAGGAGCGTGAGACACCGGAACAACATATGCTTCTTTTTTGCCGTTTTTACCTTTCTCACTAATTAATGTAATTAAAAATACTACTTTATACAGTAAACTATTTAATTTTCGCAAATTTCACGAATAGCTGATGATTCGCGAAAACAAGTTCCCCCGAACAATTCCGGAAATGTAAACACATTGAAACCTCTATTGAGAACCACCGCGTCACGGAAAATTAGGACCTGCGAATTATTCTAAAACTTCAGTTTTCACCTAAATCGCGAAATATTGAGCCCGCGAAAATAAGTCACTTACGGTATATGGAATTTATTAAGTGTTGTTCAGATTGTTATGTCAACTAGTTTGTATGTAGACTTTTCTAATGTTAGAAGATCAAGCAATGTGATATTGTGCATTAATACACGTTCTCACACACTTTGCAGAAATGTGGGCAGTGAGTTCTTTACCGACCGATATCAGATATCTGTTATTTTCCTACCAATGGGTCGTTAACTTTATGTCTGGTTAGACTTCTGCCATGACACTGGAATTGTGTTCGTTAAGAAGGTAAGTAAAAATTACTTAAGAAGTTCTCCCTTTGCCTGCGGCTTGGTCTGAGTTGTTAGTAGGTGTCATTCGTTGTAGCTGTAATCAAAGCATAAACAAAGCGAATGCTTATCTACCTAGTGTTAGTGTAAATAAACCGGGGTGTTTAAAGGCGCGATCAGTGAACGATGAACACGACGAGTAGAATTCCAGTGTATGGAACATCGCTGGGATCTTCAGCTGTTCGAAATGTTACCAGACACCCTGATGTGACCTCCCTAACGGAATCCTCCAGTTCATCTGAAAATTACGATTATTTTATTGACATGAAAATATCATCTGGGAAATGAACGGATATAGCTTGAAAACACTTAGCAAGATGCAAAGCGCTTTGCACTTCGATCAGCGCAGAACCATAATTTCTGGATTTTCTAGCATTTTATATCTCTGGTAACAGGTGTGCTTCAAAGCGAGTGCCATTACTTTCGAAGCGGGAGCCTCTGCAACAGAACAATCTAAAGATCGAGCACATACACTAATACATCTTCAGCTTTGAGTTAAACAATATATTTATATAATAGACGATCATACACGTTATTACGCAATTATTCCGTGAATATTTGCAGGATATTCAAGTTCCAGAGCACAACATGGTTGGTTTGAGGTGCAAGAAAAATAAAAGGTAACACTGAATGTGCTCTTGCGATCTCAGCAGATCTCGCTCCATCAAGCACTCAGCGCTGTGGCAACATTCCATATGCATTTCTTTATTTTGCCCTAATGCAAGTTGGGCACCTTCTCCTAGATTTCATTCGGCTTTATTAAAATAGTGTTGATTTCGTTGAGCTTATCTGTACAGGTCATAGTTCTGATAATATTTTGCTGTAAAGAAGCAATTCAGCAAATAGCGCTGCAAACCCTGATCCTTCCGGTGTTTCTTCAGCTTCACCGTCTCTAGCAGACGCCATTGTCGGGAAATTATCTCAGCGTTAACAGTTGCAACAGCTTGAGATGAGAAGGCTGAGGCGTTCGGCAGCTCGTCGGGAGTAAGAACTGACTGTATTCCATTTATAACAAAGAATATTCCATTCTCGCATCTCCGCTGCAGCGTGGAAACATATTTGCGTCCTAATGAAGGAATCTGTTTCACAGGCTAAACATGAATTCAGTTACTTTGAGCTCGAATTCTTTGAGGTGTATACCCGTGAGGGAATAGCTATTCGTCTTGTGTGCTAAGAGTTGACTAAAACCATCCCTTTGTTTGGAATAATGACCGACTGGACACAAATGCGCGTGCGAAACTGCCTTGGCATCTGTACCTTGTGTAGAAAAACATACATTTCTAACAGACCAGCTACTTGATAGACCAATGGCGAAGACTATTAACTTCATAGCAAATAGTTCATTGAACATTCAATGTGTTTAGCACTATGCAGCAAAAAGTGCTGGTGATTTGATAAATATAGCCTTAATTTTTAAATCTCTGCCAGGAAAACAATAATTTCACATAATTATCCGAGTTCAGAGACTATCTTTTTGATGGTTCTATTTTTCACATGCAATCGCTCTACCCCTCATCATGAAGCGGCTCCACTATTCGCCAACGGTAGCGAAGCCTTATCAAACAAGCACTTTAGTATCCAAGTTCTCATCTCGGCGCTTGTATTTATGTACTATTTTACACAACCCTTAGAAAAAAAGAAAAGTATAAGATTCGAATTTACGAATTGCCATACAGACCGCCGCCGGTTGGTGTCTTCTGAGTCTTCTTTCAGCTTAGGTTCATGGTTTCACAAACGCAGCTTCTTTTGCTGTTGCATGACCAAAAACATTTAGCTACAAAAGCCTTTTGAGCCACTTGCCCCATGGTCAGCCACCAAGACATTCTTTATTACCTGCAGTCAGAGGTAATTAATTTATGTTAAAATATCCAAATGAGTATCATTTATTTTCTGATTTTAATAGGCCTTAGCGCTTTATGACGTACCCAGCATACGAGACGGAGTATTCAGTCATGCCTGCCTGCAAGATTAAACGGCATGCGCGGCGACGTTTTCAGCCGGGAACATTGACAAAAATACAAATGATCCTTTCTTTGTGCTTGGACAATAACTCCTCTGGGATCAATAGACGACGTTTTGCTGGGAATAATAAAATCCGTGTAAGTCAGTTTTTACAGCGCACCTCTTAGGCGCCCAGCTCTGCGGTACAGCTCATGGCGCGCTTTTCTCTGCGTTTTGCCGCGTTCGCGCCTGCGCTTTGACGTCACTTCGGCGCGGTGAACAGCTCCAGCGTTTTAGTGCATTCCGTCGTATCTGGAGTGAGCAATATTTTGCGTCCAGGCGTCGCGGTTCCGCCATGTCCAGAAGGCAACAACTAATGAACGGTCGTTCACTTGTTAGCTGGTAAGGAGCGTCGCATTTTCCACTGTTTCGCCATCAGATCAGAAGCGGCCTGAACTTATGGGACAAAGGCGATAATAATATTAATAATTTTTATTTTTTATTATATTGCGATACCCACTTTATATGCCGTCCAAGGCTAGGCAGAAAGGTTGAGACCTTACGCAGGTGTTCGCTAGCCGTCGCCAAGTGGGGAAAGTATACGAGAGAAAAAAAATAAATAAAACACTCAAAACAGAGAGATCCGTACACAAAAACGGGTGGTGCAAATAACCGTGCCATTCCAGTCAGCATATGCGCGTGAATTTACAATATTTTGCACGCCCGTGGCCCAAATAAAACAAGGACAATGAGAGACAAAGGTACAAAATTAATAGTATCGGCAACAACGCAGCCTCTGTAGCGGCCAGCGTGCAAATGTTTTTGCGCGATGGTGATGCCAGACACATAACGAAAGGTAGATGATGCATACATCAAAAGCGATGAAAATGAATGAAATTGAGCTTCACTGCAATCGCTGTAATAAAATGCGCTACTATTAACAAACTAAATATTACGGCACGTAGCCAACATTTAACGCGATTTCTACGCAAAATTTGCCTTTGTTTCTTATGCCATTCACAACAGCAGACGCTTCAGAAACGCAGAAAAGACGCCAGCGTTGCCCGGGACAGTGTGGTTTGACTGGGCGGACGTCTTATTGAGCGCGCGCTGTTGAGACGCGTTCAGACGCCCGGAAAAACGCGCCATGGGCGAAATTTATATCTGATTGCACGCGTGTTATGCGAGAGCGTCACAGCGACGTCACGTCGGCGAAACGCCGACGCCCCGCTACTCCGGCGTCGTGTAGCAACGCGACGCGACCGGCGGCGTTCGGCACCGCGAGCTCGACCCGGCTCTGACGCCAGCACGGAGCATGCCGTATTCCGGCGCCGGCCGCGCCAGCGACGCCGGACCAGAATGCATCACGCGCTGGTTCTCAGCAGCCCTCGCGCAGAAGCGCGGCGGATACGAGCAATAGCAGACGACGGGGAGTCACCACTCCCACTTAGAGTTGTGCAACAAACGGGCTAGAGGCTCAGTTGGCGCTAGTGTCTACGGGACTTCCGGTTGCAAATTGAAGCAGACAGCATGCAGTCTACAATTCCAGCCTCCCTGTGTATTCCTATGGGAAAACGCGCGTGAATTTTGTCTCTTCGCCGGAAAATAACATGAATAACTTTTGTCATATTGGTTGTAACGGAGAGTATGTACCTTTATTGGTATTGTGAAAGTGTAATTGCTTTAGTTACAGCATTTTTCTTTACCACTGAGCGATGTTAAACTTCGCTCTATTTCAGGCCCAAACCCCTGTTTCAAGGAAGGTATGTGAAAACGAGCGACGGTTCTAAGCAAACTAACGATCGAAAGGAATGTAGTGTGTGTTCAGGTTCGCTAGCATTTCGCTGGTGCTTATATATTGCTAATATGCCCGTCCTTTCATTGGATGAAAATGAGTACTCCGTCGTGCGCATCTTTACGATCGGTTAAAGAAACATTCGAACGCAAAAATAAAGCACGTGAGCTACGAAAGGTATGTCTTTTTATTATTTCTCATGTCGGGCAGTTTTTATCGGGCACCTGCTCTCTGGCTCCCCTTATTTGCAAAGATTTGGAGCGTGCGGGTGATGCTTTGAACCACTTGAACCCAGAACAAGCATCTTCGCAGTACTTATTTATTGCAAATCTGACTATATTACGTGACTTTCAATTTATTTTGATCGTCTGCAAGCACAAGGAGTTACTTATCGAGTGTTACTACGTAGTTCTTGCCGTCTCCTCAGTTTTTACATGTCCTTCGTTCGTTTGGCACGTACAGTCGCCGCGGAGTTAATAGCCCACGCGAGCGCGCGTCTTTTCCGAGGAACGCTTGACTGGTGGGTTGCGATAGAACTAGAGATGACGTCAGGGCGAGTCTATGCGGAGGGGACGGGGGAAGCCGTCTTGATTCAAGGGAACCGTTGTTATCATCTGCGGAGGGGGGGGGGTGAGCGTAGCTCGAATGAAAATGGAAGATGACTTTGCGGAATCATCTCCCATTTTCATTCGAACTACGCAACCCGCAGGCGGATGATACAACGATTCCCTTGAATTGAGACGGCTTCCCCGTCCACTCTGCATGGACTCGCCCTGACGTCATCTCTGGTTCTATCGCAAGCCACCAGTCAAGCGCCCCTCGAGAAAGACGCGCGCTCGCGTGGAGCTATTAACTCCCGCGGCGACCGTATATCCCCCATGTTGGAAAGCGTCGACGCCGTGTTCGCGCTAACAGTGTCCGACAGTGCACAAAAATACACGTACGGAGCCGTTTTAGCACCGTTTTTAATGCGATGATTTTGAAAGAAAAACGCCGTAACTGACCATTTATTGCGTCTGCGTGACTGAGAAATGTTCCAATGTGCCTAGTACGTACAAGTTATTCGTGATATTTGCTCTTATAATCGAGCGCAGAGAGAAAATGCACTCGCTTTTTCCCATAGGAATACATTACCGGAAGTCAAATTTAGACTGCTTGCTGTCTGCTTCAAAATGCAACAGCACACTAGCGCCAGCTGAGCCTCTAGCGTTTATTGTAATAACTCTATGACCACTCCGTGTGGCGTCATGTGTGAAGAATCGGACTCGGTCGTCGAGAGGCTGATCGAGGAATTCAGCCTCACCCGTGTGTCTACGACACGAGGAAGCTTAGTGTACCGTAGACCGTGCGCTTGTCAAAGATGTGCCGTATGTATACATTGACCGCCTACGCTTGCGGCGCAGGCGGTGCCCCAACAGTGCAAGCGCGAGTTTTCGTCATGCAAGGTACGTCCACGTCATCGCTCGAACTTGGCGCTCAAGAAGCGCGAGAATTTTCGTCTGCTATTCGAAACGAAAAGGAACCGGAAATGGCGCACTCGCAGGAAACATGCCCTCGTAGTCAGATTCTGCGCATGCGCCGCGCCGGCGGCCCACCGACGCGCGCCGGAGTGCAAAGAGGACGAATTTTCGACGCGCGGCGTAACTGACGTGACGTAGCCGACTCGGCCAGCGTTTCGCTGACGCGCGCGTTACGTCGGAGTATAACAGAGCCTTTATCCGCGCACAGCGGCTTTGGCGTTGCCGTCGGCGTAACCGCGCGCGTTGCATTATGGAACGTAATGGGACGTAACACACCCATACACCAATTAAAATTACCAGCTAAATGTAGCGAACGAAGTGAATTGTTATGCGCATTCAGTTTATCCTGCTAAATTTAACGGAAAACTTCCGTCACGTGACCTCAACACCATTTTGTGTTTCTCCGCTAAATTTATCGAGGAACTGAATTGGTGTTGACGCAGTATGGGGTCAGTTTTCTTTGTAAATTTCGCGGGGAAACTGACTTTTTGCACAAGTCACTTGACATAAAGTCATGTGGCATCGTTTTCCCCGCTATATTTAGCGGAGAAAACTCAGTTGGTCACGTGACATGAATTTTTCTGCTAAATCTAGTGGGAAAACGGAACTTCGTCGGCGCTGGTTCCCTTGCTTGGCGGCGTCGGCGTCTCCGTCGCCGTCAGGGTAACCGGAGGAGGAGGGGAGGGAACGCGGGAGAAGGAGGAGAGGGTACGCAGGAAGAGGAGGGAAGGATACGGAGGAGGAGGGTACGAAGGAGGGGGAAGGGTATGGAGTGGAGTAGGGGAGGATACGGAGGAGGAGGGAACGGAAAAGGAGGAACGGAGGGGACGGATGGAGGAGAAAGGAGGGTGCGAGGAGGAGGACACGGAAGAAGAGCAGGGAGGGTGTGGAGGAGGAGGGGAGGGTACGCAGAACAAAGAGAAGAGTGAAAGTAGGGGAGGTGCTCCATACCCTCTCCCGTCCTTTCCTGCGTACCTCCTTCTCTTCCTTCCGTATCCTCCCCTGCTCCTCTTCCGTGTTTCTTCCTCCCTCGTAGCCAGTAGGAGCGGATGGTATGGAGGAGGAGAAGGACTTGGAAGAGGAGCAGGGGAGGATACGGAGGAAGAGAAAGGGAGGGTGGCATGAGGAGTGGAGGGGAGGGTATACACTAACCATCCTCCTCTTCCTCTGTACTCTCCCCTCCTTCTCCTCCATGCCCTCCCTCCATACCTTCTGCTTTCCTCCACAAGAGCTTCTGCTCCAATCTCGCATCACAAAGATGTGTTAACGGCTCTCCTTTTTCTCGCGTCCTTGTCAGCTCTGGAACCACAAACTGAAGCGCAGTCCGCTGCATTGATTCTTGAATTTTGCAAAACAGCTGTTAATCGGTATCACGACCGAAGTTACAGCTTTAACCCTGTTAATATTAGAGATCAACGAGGTCGTAATATTGCTCGGAAAAAATAACCTCACGGCACATTTTGTGTAGGAAGACACGACAGGAAACTCCAGATATCCTTGAGTTGCTGCTATTTCGAACAAATTTGGAAAAAAGACTACAGCTCTCGCTTGTGTTGGGTCGTGCGTCCTGAACCTTAAAAAGGTAAAGTAGTGTACATTGTATACCATCTCGTCCTTCATGCCTATTCACCAAGCTAATATACCTACACCTGATGCGATTAAAATCATCTACTCAAAAGGATGAAATCACGTATAGAATGATCTGATATGAAGCAAACTGCTGTTTGCATTATGTGATGGTTCCCACATGAATCGTACCTGGGGTCCTATGACAATGTGACGTGCCACGTCCCTATGCTACACGTCATAAGCTGACCGACGCAAGCCGAAACGGCAACTGCATATTTTGATCATTGTTTGCAGAGTCAGCTGTATGCAGTATGCAGTTTGGAAGTTCTTATATTCTGCGACTTAATTGCGAGCACCATGAGTGACAAGAAATACGCTGTGATATCACCATCTCAACAACAAACAAACATAGCATTGCAAACAACGACAATGATCCAGAAAAGCGGTGCTAAAATGCTGAAAGGTAGTGCATCCCCTGGTTTTGCTGCATAATAAGCACTTTCCGAAATTCTTTCTGGTCACTTGGATCACTATACATCTGGAAAATGGCACACGTGCAGTACTAATGGCATCCTTCCATTTACTGATGAAAGAAGAGGTTGAAGATGCTCCTTAGCAGATAATTTGGAGGCCTATACATTAGTGAAGTTAGCATGATGTGAAGCAGGAATTGAATGGAAGATCTGCGTATGCGTTCATTTCTAGCTCGGACCCCTTAATTTTTTTAGTAGTATCAATGTGCTTCAAAGTCCCTTGAATTGTAGAACTTTATAAAGGCGTCTATGTAGGTTTACGCTTCCTTCTGACAGGTTGCTTCTTTGTTGCTATCGACACTGAAAGAGACAGAGAAAAAAATGCGCTGTGAAGCGCACATTCTCGTTTGCTCTTGACTTGTGAAGGTAACGGCGCCCGATAAAATACGGCAGACTAGATATTCATTGTGGTCATTAGTACGGCAAAAGTGAATCTGCTATTTTGAGCTACCAGATGACACTGAACTTCGGAATGGGTCAATTGGTTTGACTTCAATGTTGAGAAGGTAAAGACGAATTGCAACGGCCAGCGTCCACTAGGGGTAACAACCATTACGAAGTCACCTAAGCAGTGTTGAATGTGTTAACTGAACTAGGGCTCATCGTTTCGTAATTACGCACTGTGCCTGTTTTTAGACGCTCGTCACAAGGATGCACCTCGAGGTGCGCGGAGAAAGATGTGGGTATTTTAAACACTGAGAGCCAGTCAAGCAGCAACAAACGACGACCTGGAAGTGTACATGGGGTGATCAAGCTTTGACACCAGAGAGGCCCAAGCAAAGTTAGGCTTGGACTGAAGCTTTAGCAGAATGCACGAAGGGGGACCTGACAGGCCTTCATTATTGTCCGTCCAAAACATATGCCTACCGCGTACTATTGATTGGTATGATGCAGAATTTAGGACGCAATCGTTATCGAAATCAGCATCAGTCACTTTCCATGATCCCGAGCCTTGCTTGGAGTCTCGTGAAATGAGAGCGCTGGCACGTTGTTGCCCACGGGAACCACGACAAATGGTTAAAAAAACAGCACCAAGAATACAAGAACACACGAGATAGGCTTATTCACGTCGTTCACATTTGCGATACCATTCCTCATGTTACCTCTTTATTGTTACAACTTCTTGACCGACTTCGAGGACGGCGTTCGGGACGACTGTCGAGGACGCCGCCTAGGACAACCTCAAGATCGACCTTTAGGACAACCTCTTGGATCCAGATTCCTAGATGTTGAAGTGGGATCACGTGACGTCACGTTTTCCGCTAAATTTAGTTGAGAAACTGAATTGCTTTGTTTGTCCCGTTATGTCAGGTCACGTGGCATCCAATTTCCCGCTAAATTTACCGGGGGAATTGAACTGGTGTGTAGGTCATGTGACGTCAATTTTCCCGCCAACATTAGCGCGGAAGCTCCGGATTAGAGACCAGAGAGGTCGACGAAACCGGATGGAGAGGGCTAGCTAAAGAATGCTATCGCATTAGTAACCAATGTACGTATGAAAGCTAAAAAAACAAACAACAAAACACCATGGTTCTGTTGCAGGCCCAATAACACCTTGTGCGTTATTCTGTAGCCTTTAATGTGTACACATCGCGACACTGTTAGCGCGAACGACGTCGGCGCATTTCCATTTTTCTAATAGTATCAGCGAAGAAATTTATCGCTACATTATAGAACTAAATGAGCCAGCAGTAATAACTTGATGACATCCTTGGTTTCAAGAAAAGGAGAAAGGCGATCGCTTGTTCGCACGGTCGCGCTCTGTACAACAGCTTTTTCACGAAAGTTTCT
>JAZHYW010052436.1:0-11798 GCA_037355805.1 Ixodes ricinus
CCGCAAACGGATCGGGAGGCACTAGATGTAGTCTTCGGACTAAAATGTTCCATAACTACATCTACGGAAGAAACCTCAAGACTTACAATGACCACAAACCGTTACTTGCTTTGTTCGACAACTAAAAACCAATTCGGAAGATAGTTATCATCTAGGGTCCTTCGCTGGAACTTAAAATTAGCAGCTTACAATTACGAGTTGTTGTACAGTCCAGTTAAACACATAAAGAATTTGGATGGTCTTAGTCGACTTCCGCTACGTCCGACCAACTTCGACGTGCAACACGGCTGGAAGTGTTTTGTCATTTGTTTTTTGTTTTTTTTTTCCAAGTAGCATTAGCAGATTTTGTGAAAGCCAAAGTAGTGGCTAAAAATGACAAAAAATATTAGGTTCTTTCAATTGTGATGTACTGGGTTCTCCATGAAAGGCCAGAAGAAACACCAAAGGGCCCTTTTAGTTCATTATATAGCCGCCGAGAGGACTTGTCGATGTACAACGGCTGCATGCTACGGGGAAGCCGAAGGAATATTCCCAAAGAAACTTCAAGAGAGTATTCCGAACATTCTGCATGCATCCCACCCCGGTGTTGTGCACATGAAAGGCCTAGCTAGAAGTTACGTCTGTCGGTAAGGGGTAGACGAACAGATCGAAGAGCGTATTCCACGCTTGAAACACAAAGTGAGGGTGGCGAGAAAAAAAAAGAAAAACTTTCGTCCACTGATTGATGGGCCTCGTCACCCTTACAACTCATAAGTCTAAACGCGGTATAGTAAAAAAAAACTGAAGAAAATGAAATGTATATTGAGGTGCATATAATTCTGGGATGTCAGAACACATGGAACGCTCCGGCCCGAGCTACAATTTATCCATGAGGAATGGACGGTGAGCCCATGCTCCGGATAGATTTGCCGGCCTCTTTGAAGGCAAAGTATATTTTGTCGTCGTGGATTCACAATCAAAATGGGTCGAGGTACGTTTGGTGAAAACGAATTCAACAGCGGAAGTCAAGGGATGTTTAAGAGAACTGTTTGCGACACATGGAGTGCCGGATGTTCTGGTTTAGGACAACGGGCCGCCTTTACTTCGGCAGGGTTTTGAGCGTTCGCTGACGGCAAGAGTATAGAATATCGTTCGTTTCGCCACATAACACAAATTCCGACGACGAAGCTAAAAAGATGGACCAGGAAACCCAGAAGTCGCTGTCACATCGAATGAAGAAGACTGGTCCACAAGAATATTAATATTTTCGTTAACTCAACACATTATACATTCCACTGTTAAAGAGAGAAGCCTAACCGATTCGATGATGGGACGTAAGTTACGAACAGCATTAGACCTGATTCATTCATCTTCGGCGAACCGCAGGATTGAAAAAACAAGATAAGATGTTCATAAAACAAAGGAAGGAAACGGTCAGTTTTCAAAAAGGTGCGATGGTCAAGGTAAAGAATCTGCTGTCCCTCATTCCAAGTGGTTGGTAGGAAAATTGATGAGAAGGGTTGAAGCTCTGTCGTACAAATTACTATTGAAAGATCGTCGCTGACTCCCAAGACATGTATACATCATCTGCGTTAACGTTGGAAGGAAACGACACTGCCCTCGGCGTATAAATGCCTTGCAACTCTCTGGGAAGAAAATGAAAGAGACTGAGAAGAAGTATTGGGGACAGCCAAGCATACGGAGTTTGGAACAACAATTTTCCGCAACGAGTGAGTCTCCGGAGGAACTTTTAGACGCTCATTCCTCCGAAACGTCTTAAACATCGATATACGAAGCGGAAAATCTTCCCCGTCTAACAGCCGACGCTAGAAGTGTCAACTGCTTGTCCGACGAGAGCACATCGAGCACCCCGGCACTTTCAAGATAACGAGGTGTATTAGGGCACATGCGGACAGGAGGGGATTACTGTAGGGAAAGGGATGCAGTGGCGCGGGTATTACCCCGTTAGCGGGAAGTTGACGAAACGCGATCCTGTCCCCCGCACATGAGCAGCATGAACAAGGACTCCGTAGCATGACGCGGATCCTGTCACATTTAGGTTTTTTTATTTATCACTTAATCAAGCTGCGTGTTTTAGGCCGAATTAAAAATTGCGCGCTATTTCCAAATCGGGCTAAAATATAAAAATTGTTCTATTAGTATCTCAAGCAAGAAACATTTTGAGTGTTTTAATTTGTCTGGTTTCTAATAGCAATTTACGTGACTCTAACGAAGGCGACAAACAAGTGAAACTAATTTAAATAAGAAACAACTTAACATATTATAGTTAATTAGAAAACTTACCAAGACGATTTATTCCATTAACCCATGTCCGCCAAGCTCGTTAAAAAAAAATTATCGAAGACGGCATCCAGCTTGCAGGTTGCACTTTCTTTAGAAGAACACGTTGTCAGTAAAAATATCACCCTCTATACTCAGTTCACCCTTAAAGGGTCCATGCATTGCGCTTCTAACAATTTTGTTTTTAATTTGCATCAGTTCGCTCAAACCAGTAGTGGTACTCTAGCAACACATTACAAATAAAAGAAATAAATCTTGATTATTTTTAATATATTAGGTGAAAGAAGTAAAAAATGTTGAGCACATTTTTTTATTGTTGGCGACGTCCTTGGTCTGAAACACGGTGGAAGAAATACATTTGGGTAGTGACTCTGGCCGCTCTTCTCGCGGGGAGCGAGCGACCAGATCGTGTTCGGAGCTATACTTCGTTTACCTTATGTTGTACCGCAGCGAAGGCTAGAAGCGCGACCTCATAGTGTTGGCAGCCACTCTTAAGTCTCAAGAGCTTGTGACGCCGAGATGTGCCCCAGAGCAAGGAGCTCGCGCTTGTAGCCATTCCTGCGGTACATCATAAGGTGAAACGACTATTAGCGGCGAGATGTTTCGGTGGCGCCCTCGCTGGTTACCTTTCGTGACGTCATTCCCTTGTGAACAATAAGTTCGATGGTGTTTGTAATGAGCAGGTGGAAGCCTGAAATCATAGCGCTCTCAAAGCGGCTGTACAACACTAGAGCGCACGACACTTGAGCGCCGACATTAGAGCGCCGACAGTAGAGCGCCACGACGTTAGCGCGCGCGACACTAGAGCGCCGCGACGTTAGAGCGCGCGACACTAGAGCGCCGCGACGTTAGAGCGCGCGACTCATAGAGCGCTGCGACGTTAGCGCGCGTGACTCGAGAGCGCAGCGACATTAGCTCGCGTGTCCTTAGACTCCAGAGCGCCCGTCACGAGAGCGCACAACCAGTCCAGCGCGAGTGGCCCGACCGGACCGACCACTTGTTCGGGCATCGCGTGTTTTATGTAAAATTGGCAGGGATTTATGCCGCGGAATTTAGCAGTGACATTGCGAAATGAGTCGACGAAATGTTTGCGTGTGACAAACCAAAAAGTGTTACAAAAAGCTAACAGAAAAAAAAGAATATCTGTAGTGTGCATTTTTGCAGAAAAAAAAACAAAAAACATTGCAGCTGACCTAGCCTAGGTCAGCTGCAATGTTTTCTTCTCTAATTTTTTTTTACTTTTTCTCTAACGTTTTTTAAATCAAAGAACTAATGAAGGCTTCATTAGTTATTTGATTTTGTATATCACAGATTTGCAGGGGAGGTTTTCCTGTATCCGTCAAAAGGCTGGAAAGATCTGCATCCGATAACATTGCGCTGAGCTTTCCTTCGATGAGTTTTTTACTGATACTTTTTAGCGGTGATCTTTCTTCATACGGACATGGACGTCAGAATACCATTTAAACTTATGCGAGGGACGTCTAGATAGCCACCAAATAGATCGGAGCCGCAAATGCCTGTCAAGAATACACCAAATATAGCAAAAAGTAAACTATTTATAGTATATCCGAGAGGCGCACCGCAGCACTGTGAAGAAATCTTATCGACTCGCTGCTCCACTCAACTGCAACCTTTCCCGGTACCTACATGCACCAGCCCACTCCCCTGCCCCCTTTTCTCTCCGATGTCAGTAAACAATTGGTTAGAAAGAGTCGTACCCGTTTTATTTTTATTTTTTATTAAAGGCATATTCAATGAATCAAAAATCACCAATGCTTCAATCCGATGAGTCGCACAATTTTGTTCTGTCTGTGGAGCCGCGGGTACATCACACATTTTTCGGTGTTTGCTCAAATGGTGCGCTCTCGTGCGCGCTCAACTGGTTGTCGCTCTCGTGTCGCGCGCTCAACTGGTCGTGCGCTCTCGTGTCGCGCGCTCAACTGGTCATGCGCTCTCGTGTCGTGCGCTCTAGTGTCAAGCGCGCTACTGTCGCAGCGCCCTCGTGTCGCGCGCTCTAACGTCGGCGCTCTAGTGTCGCGCGCTCTAAAGGCGCTCTCCTTCGCGGTGTGGGGGTGGTGGGCTGCCAGTGGCTGGCCTCATGTTTTGCTTTGGTGCTGTGTCGATCACAAGGTCCACCATCATGCACCAAGATGTGCCTTAACCCGAAGAAGTTATGCTATAAGGATGGGAAATACGTGCTTCGTTTCCAACTGCAATTCGGGGTAGCGGAACTGCGCAGAGCAAGTGCCTCCTTATTTAAAGCTCCATCGAATGACGTTCGCCTGGAGCTGTGGCGTCATGGAATCCCGAGGGCCGATCGCAAGGTACTACCTAGTGTCCTCATCTCGTTGACCAAGTGAAGACCGAGCTTGACAGTTTAATTTCTGTCGAAGACTGGGAATGCCAAGATGTCTGGACAGAAAACGCTCAAGAAACCAAGGCAGTGGACTGCATACTATATTATGTGACTAGATTTTTAGTGTGAAAATGGAAAAAAAGCTACACACTGCCCTGCATGCCGATCCGCTTTCAGCATCGACAAGAACACTTCTGCTGAAGCAGCACTGACAAACGTAAAGAACAGAGGAGGCCTTATGCACACCAACAAGAACCTTTTTCAGCTACTGAACAAAGTGGAACAGTTCTTCGTGGAAAATAAAAGCCACCAGACTGTCTACTGTTGCCCAATCGACAGTGTTCTTGACACATGCACAATAACGTTTCCATGCGCTGAACAGAACGAATAAACAATTGCCCAGAAGTAGTAGTGGAGCACACTACTACGTCAGCATGCGAATTCGACAACACTGTAAGCATATTACGATGAGTAAGAACAAACAAGCTCAAGAAAAAAGAGCTAAGAAATCAGCAAACCAGCCCTAGTCTTAGTTTAAGGGCATGGGCGAGAAACACAGGATGTAGGAGATGGCGTTCTTTAGTAGTATGCAGTGAATTCAGCTTTTGTGTACATTTTAAAAGAAAAAATATTTGTCAGGTATTTTTTTACACTGTAAGACGGAGTGACACCCTATTGTGAGAGTATAGATGAAAAGTGATTTATGTGCTATAACCGCTACTATTGTTTGACTTTCAGTCACTTTGTCATCATGTCAGTCAGTATGTTATTATCCTGTGCCATCAATTCAGTGACTCTGTCATCATAAATAGGAATTTTTCTGCTCACAAGGTTCGTATGTTCCACAGTAGAAGTTGACATTGTATGAATGAACTAGTTGTAATGCTGTAACCTGTATGCGCATGTAAAGAATTATTTGGCCCCAATATGTAACATCATTAGAATTTTTTTTAATAAGGCAGAAGCAGGGTGGAAAAAATCACCCGACCTTCTTTAAAGCCACGCAATGTGTGTAAACAATTTACGGAACTGTTAACAAACGTGCTGTTTGACAAAACATGCGAGCACGACCCAGGTGTTTACTCGAAATTACTCTAAATTATTGAAGGCCCAGAAGATTATGCCGGGAAGTTTTATATTTATACGAGTATTTTTGTCACGTTGAGTCATCATCAAAATGTTCTCGTTTAAAAAAAAAAACAGAAACCGCACGGGGGAAAAGGCAATCAGTGCCAGTGCGCCAACATAAACCCATCATTTCACTACACAGTACACAGGGACTGAGTAAAGAATGCATAATTTTCTCACAAGCCCCTCTATACTTGGGCGCCATCTATACCCGTGCGAGTGAAGCGCGCGCGATGCGCCGAGACATCAATGTTGTCGCCGCGCGAGACAGAGAGTCATCAGCTAAATGTATTTCTTCCACCGTGGCCCGAACCAATATGTAAATTGAGACCGGAAAAGAGTGTGCAACAACCACGAGCGATTTTTCTAATTGTTGGAATTAACATTCCACTATGAAGATATGAACGCCCCAAAGATTTAATGGTGTAGAAAGCAAAGAATCGCTCTCTTTAGATGATTAGAAGGGGTCACGTGCACCTATTCAGGTGTTCCTACTATCTAGAATTTTCTGTTGTCGTTATACGACGCACTAGACGAATGTCGTTACTGAACGCGCGTGTTTAACACTTACAGACCCCCCCCCCCCCCTCCGAGCAGAATGTCGTTTTCCTCGTCCGTTTGCAGTGCCCCTAGTAACACAAGCGTGCTCGCGCAGGCACCTGCAACAAGAGCACTGCGGAAGCCAGCGAGCTCGCGCTGAAGGCGGAGCTTCTCTCAACTTCGAGGGGCACTCTATTCATTCATTGAGTTACCCAAAGTAAATTCATTTTTAGAGCGCAGGTCTTGAGCGCCAGTTTCGGGCTTGTGCGGCGTCGCCGTCGGCGTAACTGCGCGTCGGAGTATGGGAAGTTTCCCATAATCACGTCACACGTGACGTCACTTGTGGCGTCACGAGGGTCACGAGGAGGAGGAGGAGAGGAGGAGGCGGAGGGAGGAGATGCCAGCCACCCCTTGTGCGAAGCAAGGAAATCACCATTCATAAATCACAGGGTGGCAGGTATGAAAACGTGGTGTACTCGTTAGCCAAGCAGCCACTTGCACGTATGCGGGTCTGTGCTGTACCCAGCACCAACTTGAATAGGGGAGAGATCTGTCCATCGCGCGCCCCTCCTATGGGAAAGCTGCTGAAGCTGTAGTTGACATTGGGGCAACGAGGCGGTGCGCAAAGCCCCCCCCTCCCTCCCCCCTCCAAAGCCCCTTCATGTTTCAAAAGTAGCGCAAGGTGCGTCAATGCACGAGGCACGTGCAAAGTGCCGCCATTGGGAAGATCATGGCGGCACAGCGCAGCACTGAGCCAGATTTCGGATGCCAAGTTCTTCCCAGAAGTGGCGCACGGCACGTGTTCCGAGCATTTCCACAACAATGAACGGCGCCACTTTTCCCAAGATAGAGGCTTTACTCCCCCCCCTTCTTGCCCCTCCCATCATTTTGAATGGGGAAGGTTGCGCGATTCACGGTGCGATACTGAAACACAGTGAATTTGTCTTGCAGGCGTCTATTAAAACATGAACTTATTTAACACTGGTGCAGCTATGTGTGGCCAAAACTTTGCTTTTATTGGATTCCCACTAGCAATAAATAGGTATAGTACCGACTTTTTTACACTAAGTACAAAACAAATTGTATGCATGCTTCTCACTATACTCTGTTTCACCTTGTGTTGTACCGCAGGTAAGGCTACAGGCGCGAGCTCCTTATACTCTAGGGCACATCTCGGCAGCACAAGCTCCCGTGCACCAAGGGCATCTACCAACGCTATGAGCTCGCGCTTCTAGCCTTCGCTGCGGTACAACAGAAGGTGAAACGGAGTATAAAGTCCTACACCTTCAAAGCATTTCGGGAAGTCGGTTTCTCTTTTATAGCGTACTTTGACCAGCTCTCCTGCATCACGTCTGATACAATGTTCGTCAGGAAAGGCGTCGTGAACTTCCTGACGACGAGTGTAACCAGGGCGCTTTTGTGATCTTGTGAGTATTTCACACCGCAGGCAAATAGCGGGTTGCTTGCAATTGCCGACAGAACCTTTTTAATAAACGTCAGTAGTGGCTTCCTGAGTGCTAATAACCCTGTCCGGGCAGAATTGGCAGCGCTCTCAAGCGTTCTGAGAAAGTGATGAAGCGGGGGTTGGGTTAGCGCACTATTCTACGGTCCAGATAGTGTGCTATCGCAATGATTGCACTGTTATGTGGAGGGGACTTGAGCAGGTGTAAGCACCTGTCGCAGGCGATGTAGTCTACAGCCGCCCTCAGGAGGAAAACTTCGATATGTTCCAGCGCGCTTGTTTGCAATCCGAGAGGAGGGAAACATATAAAAAATTGTTTTCCGTTTTTGCTAGTTCTAACTTTTTAGAAACGATAAAATTGTTCCTTTTGTGGGAACCTCTTAAGTTTCTTTCAGAAGGGTTGCAAATCTTCTTCATATTTCGTGGCAAAGCAGCAGGCTGCAGTCCTGGCTTTGCAGCAGCGCACTGATGTCGAACTTGAAGTCTCAGGGTGCCCCTCTCTTGTGTAATGCCCGTAAGAGGCTGCAAGGATAATAAATTATGATGATGAAGATGACAGGAATATTGTACAGAGGAGACGAGGCGCATTAGGCATCCGTTCGGTCGTTGGAGCCGCTCAGCTGCATCACCGCTGAAAAGGGCGACTCTAGTCTGTTTAAAAAAAGTTGAACGTTCAAACGTACTTAAATCCTTTGTTCGATGGGTGACGTGTGCACCATACAGTAGACAACGTTTTTACTACCAAGACTTTGTTAAGGGGATTCAACCACTCGTCACTCAATGGGCAAATTTCGCTACACAAACCTGAGTTTCAGGAATGCACGATAGCATTCATTCTTTTGGAGGTTACTTATGAAGACGTAATGAAGGTTGTATGGCCTTTGAATTTTTCCTTTAAAGCGCTGGAGATTTTTAATAAAATCCAGAAATATGACCGTTTTGACTGTTTTTAGCGCGTTTTGAGGCATTTTTGAAAATACAATTATTTAGAAGACAAACTTGAGAAAACGCTTGGCCGCACGTACTAGGGGTGCCTCTAATCTTAATTTTAAGACCATGACGAGAAAGCAAAATATTGTTGTATTTGCGTATTTGTGTAAATAAAATCACCCTGTTAATTTTATTTCTAACTTGTTAAACGAGATGGCGACACTAGTACTAAATGCCTCAAACCGGAGATTTTCTTACTGTTGCTGTTGTTGTTTTTCTCTCGAGCTCGAATTCGACCGCGATGTCTCGTTGCTCGTGGATCGGTAGCACGTGTCGCGAAAGCTCGCGCTGTAAAGCTCACTGTTCGTGGATTCAATCCACCGCCTCTGTTCGTTTCAATCTGGATGAGCGTAGTACCGACGTGCGGTCATGCATCACTATTGCGTGATACACGTTAAAGACGTCAGACAAGCAGCGGTATACTGCACTGTCTTTCATTTCAAACGAAGATACCAGATACCCTCAGAGCTAGCTGACTAACTTCCCGCTGTATAAACATAGACGCACCGGAATTACAATTGATGGCTCCGTTGGTCGGCACTTTTTGAACGTCGCAAAAAAGAATAAGAAACGTGCCCATTAGTGACCGACCCGAGGTTCCGCAACTTTGTCGCGAAGCTGCCACACACCTGCGATCAACAACCTTCGTGATGCCTCATTGTACATTATCAGTGCCTCACATTATATCTCACTCTATTATTATTATCACCCCTTATACGGGCCTCTCCGGCATTCATTGTACGGGCTACGTGCATCTCTGTGTCGCCTGTGCTTCCGAGCACAAATAAATACCTACCTACCAACAAACGAATATTTTGGTTTTATGTGTTACTTCAGTGAGAGCAGTTGTGTTCCTTGATGACAGGGGGAAAATATTGATTCCTGCAAGTGCTAGCGAAACCAGATTCTGAAGAACGGTAAGAATTAATACCATGCATAATGGGTTGTTTAAATGCCAATAGACACAGTTGTGTTTTAAGGCTGAACTCCATGGGACGAATATGCTGCGAAAAATCGACGAATTTTGCCCGGCGGCTTTTGCTCTGCGCGTGGAATCAGCACAGTGGCTGTTACGTCGCGCGCAAAGCGAGCGTGCCGTCGGGCGACGTTCGTCAGTTATTCGTCGCATAATTCGCTACATGGAGTTCAGTCTTTAGTGCGTTTGACTGCGCTGTGTCAAGAAACGGAAGTGAGTCAACTGCACATCAATGCTTCGTATGAAGCGTGGAATTCAATTCAAAGAGTATCTTGGCACGTGACATACGAAGCAGGAATCGGCAGGAATGTCCTAGTTTTTCGCAGCCGCAACGCAGTCAAACACACCCACACGCTCTCAAACGAAACTGTTTATGGGCCTTTAGAAGATCGTTACCGCTGCCTACCGCGGCCACGGTGTACTGCTCCTGGTACAAGTTGTACCAGCGTGTGCCACTCCATCTGGGAACTCACGCACGCGAATGTATCTTTGGCAGGCTTACAATCGCTCGTGCTTACTTCAAAAGCACCGAGAGACAGCAAGCGTGTCAAAGATACCTTTTTGTGCGTGCTTCATTTGTGTTCGTGTGTATGTTTATACAGCCTGAAGTTAGTCTGCCTCAACTAGGGACTTGTCTCTGAGCTGTAGACGAGCAATATAGCCAGTGCAGTGCAACCGCTATAGCCTGGGGTCTTTAACGTGCTCCACGGAGTAGTAATACACGACCGCACGCCGGTACGATGCTCATCCAGATCGAAACAGGCAGGGGCGGAGATTGATTGTGTCCTTTGCTTGAGGCTTATTTGTGTTGGTTATTTCTAATTGTCGCTCTATGAAACTAGGACATAATAAACAACAACCATATTTGTGTCTTTTTCCCTCTTCCACTGGGAATAATCTTTGAGCTTCTCCTTACCTGATCATGTCATTGTATTTGGTAGCGGAAGTGGACGTCCGGAGGAAATATTCCTTCAGTGTACGGGGGTGCAAAACATAAAACAGGAGCCACATGTAACGCTCAAGCTACGAAGAGTGCTTCTGACAAGCTCAATGGACCTTTTCGAAAGTTTGACCTCTGTTGCAAACTGTGGAATCCCTGCACAATTATAGATACAAGCGTCAGCTTTTTGTGTTTGATTGCACGTCAGCTGCAACAGTACTCGTGCAGCGGGAGTTCAAGTCAAAGGTACAAACACGATTGCGCTCGCAGCATTTCTGATTATCACCCAAAGTTTCAGATTCTCACGTTCCGCAATGTCGGTTGTTCCGCCATTGTGCAGTGGATCAGCCGATTTTTACCTAAGTCTAATATCGTCAAAACAAATAGAACTAACGTTGTGAACGCACGTGATATCCCAAGTAACATTGATGTGTTGTAGATATGTTGCGAAAATGTTCCGAATGTTGTGGGAGTGTTGGGAGATTTTGCGCAACAATCCCCAATATGTTTCTGACACAACAGTGATTGGCACGACAAACACGCAGCGTTACGCTACTGTTTCGAACGCCATGCTGCCTGGGAACTGTGTATTAAAGGTCAGGAAAATGTTGGAGGAACAACGTTTGCTAGGCGGCATAATTTAAATGTTGCGCAACTGCAGCGCTCGACATGTTGCTTAAGCAACGTTGTAACGATGTAGTACAGAACGCGAAAATCGCAACATTGTGTAGTCAACTGTTTCCAATCTGTTTCTAACGCAACATTGATCCGGCTACGAGAAAGGCACAGCGTTAGGCTACTGCTCGAATTCCGCGCTGCCTAGCAAACCGTGTGCTAAAAGTCGGAAGCATGTTGAAGGTTTCAACGTTTTGCTTTTCAGGCGGCATGACCCCAAATGTTGCGCAACTGTACAGCGCGCGACATGTTACTTGCAACGTTGTATTAGTGTGAGTGCAAGACGCGAAAATCACCAACGTTGTTGTAGTGAACTGCTTCCAATCTGTTTCTGACGCAACATTGATCTGCACGACAAAGGCAGCCTGGCGTTTAGGCTACTGTTTCCGAAGATTCGCATGCTGCCTAGGAAACCGTGTGCTAACAAGTCGGAAAAATAGCAATGCAGCCA
>JAZHYW010052437.1:0-28658 GCA_037355805.1 Ixodes ricinus
CTATACTTACTTGCATCTACCTTATATACAAACAGCCCATCAGAAAACAAACAAACATTGGCACACCTACGCATTATTCACCCTAATCTGATTGCAGGCCAAAGCAACAAGCACTCTGACCCAATCCAATGGCTCTCACGTGACACATGACACCCTTGAAAAAAATACAGGTTCAAGTGATCAGATGTAACCCGCTACTAATATGTCGCCTCAGAGAAAACTGTATGAAAGAGGTTACACATAAAGATAGCACAAAGGACAAGAATTAGTCAAAAGAGGAGGCATAGAAATACTGTAGAAGGCTTGTACCTTTGGCTTCAAGCAACAGAGAATGCTGAATGGAGCGTAGACACAAGTTTTAATTGGACTAAAACAAATGTCATTCACCTTCACATGCCGAAACTTGATATTACACGCTTCAGTGAATCAAGCACTAGCCTTTAGCGACTTCCAGATTTGATTTTAAAAAAATATGTTGTCGACGAAACGTCGCAGGAGCATCTGTCCGCGAAACATTGCATTGTCGACGAAAAGCGTGTCTATGAATAGCTGTCCATGCAACGTAATTCCATGAAATTAGTTTTGATGAAACGATAGGGACCGAGAGCAGCATTTGCATCTTCTTTGGAAATCATAACTTGCAACAGACGAATACTGATTTTGGTAGTTTTTGATATGATATGCTGTTAGAAACCTGCTACGCATGTAAAGTATTAATACATAATCTACTCACATGTCGCAGTCGTCATCGAGACCAGCATCCACATCATAGATGTCTCTCCTGAAAATGGGTTGCCAGAGCTCATTTAGAAACCTGGCAAATACAAAGTGCGACAGAGGAAGAAACATGATGTACACGGAGAACAAGTCATCTCCTTCTTGAGGAGAGAGCCGAGGAGGCAGCAGCAGTGACGTCACAGCGCTGCGCTATGATTAAAGGATGATTTCGGGGCAAACACGACAGCATCACCTGCTAGTCGTAGCAGCGGCTGCCCCAGCCTTTTCTGCCCGAGCTCCATCGATTCTGTATGATTTAAGACTTGACCTTCATCGATTGGGAGAGGAAATACCTCAAATACGTTAAGTGAGTAGTTCACACAGAATCAGCAAAAGGCAAGAAACCTGGGATGTGACAGCTGGAAACAATGCAACGTATCGTGCGATTGGTGCCGCTCGTGCATATCAACGCTCTGCCTGCTACTAAATCACTGCTTGTCCTTACATTTCTCTCGTGCCTAAAAAAACTCCCGTTGCAACAGCTAGCATACTTGTATGTGGACATGCAATCTAAAGGTACGTACAAGCGGCGATTGAGAGGTAGGTGGAGCTTTGGTACTGTGGAGACAAGGGCGGATCCAGAACTCAGTTTTTTTTTTGGGGGGGGGGGGGGGGGGAATTTTTAAGGATACTATTCTCCCATTCTTTCTTGTGCAAGGGGGTCCACCCATGTCAAATTGCCCTCCGAGAAGGGGGAGGGAGGGGGGTCGACTTTGTTTCACTGTGTGGAGACTGGTTATAACTAAGTCGGTTATAACGAAATAGCGGTTACAGCGAAGCGATCACGATTTCCCATTCTTTGCTGCACTTCGTTAACCAAAGTCGGTTATAACGAAATAGCGGATATAGCACAGTGATTTTTGACTCCCATTACTTTGTTATAACCGGTCTCGACAGCATGTGCGAGCGGCACGAGTCGCACGGTTCGTCACATCACATCTCTGGAAATTCCGTCTTTTGTAGCTTCTCTGTGAACTACTCATTTAACATGGGGCAATTCATGAAACCAATGCGACTAAAACCGAAAAAGAGACAACTTATGCGAGCAAGGGACCTGACGCAGCATGCTTCTGTTGTAGACACTGCAGTGCGGAAGACCCGTCCTGAGAGCCCCAGTGAGTGTGTAAAGGGCAGTGGCCACCCTCCGGTCGCACCAACGTAACCGTCGGGATATTTCCTCTTCCGTCCGACGAAGGTCAGGTCCTCGTTCATGCTGAATTGGTGGGTGTCGGACGGAAAGGGGCGGGGTTGGGGCCGCTGCTGCTTTGACTCGCAGGTGACGTCGTCATGGTTTTCCTTGTGACATCACCACAGCCACTTTCTAAGCTCTCTCTCTGAGAGGGAGACGACTTGCTCTCCGTATAGGCACTGACTACTAGGCAGTTTTTCAGAAGCTGGATTGCATGAACAAAAACATGTCTAATGCCATGATACGAGTCACAACCTGCATTTTGCATTTAAACACATACCCGGAGAACTCTTCATCGGCCTCATCCAATGCATCAGGATCCTCATCAAATTTGCCATTCTCCTCAGGCTTGCCATTGGACTGGCACAGTGCCATCCCCGACGGTGTTGTCTGATCGTCTTGTTTTTCAGTCTGGCAGCTTGCATCACGTAGAGATGGCTCCTTTTGAATGCCTAGAAAGTAGTGCATAACATCTTTGAACCTCCAACTTCAAATTACATAAGTTCATAATGATACAACATGGCAGTTTGGGATCAGATTTGGGACTCATATCCTGCTTCTCGGCTATACTCCATCACATGGGTTGTGTGCAGCAGAGGCAAAGACACAGACCCAAGCATGTAACTTTCAGACTTGCTTTTTTTTTTTTCACAAGCACTTGCGAAAGGAAAGCAAATCTGAAAGCCATGTGCCCCAGCCTATGCTTTTGCTGCACACAACTCCTGAGATAGAGTATAGATGTCTCATTAACCCAGTGTTTGGTTGACTGAGACATATCAACCAACTGAGGTGAGAACAATATTAGCATTCTCCCTGTGATTATGACACTTAACCATAATGACAGATCATGATTAATATTTTTTGTGGCAAACCCCACTTTATATGAAGGCCACTTGAAGGGTCTAAATTTTTAAAACTAGTGCTTCAGTACTTTACACTGTGCTGCAGCTTTATTTCTAATAAATGCTCACCTATTTCAAACTTAAATTTGATCAAAATTCAAATTTCAAGGTTTTACGTGCCAAACCTACAAGGGCATCTGGCACGCCCCTACAGGAGACTGAGGATTGATTTTCACCACCTCGGAATCTTTTGACGTGACACCGAAATCTCAAATACACGATGCCTTCTCCTAATAAGTCTCGGTCATATGCGGGCGCCTCGGCCGGGATTACGGAGGGCGGCACTTTGACGCGGAGCCACTGAGGCGGCTCTTAACTTTGGTGAGAGAAGAGGACAAGTGAAAAGAAAATATTCTAATGTGTGTGTTAATTACTTACCAACATCTTTGCACCTGATATTCGTCTGGGTCTTCTTGCATGTGCCTTGTCGTACGTTGGCTTGGCAGCCAATTTCTGAATATTGTGGCAGCGCCAAAGGCACTGGGAAAGACAACAGGTCTGTCTCAGCTGAGACCTCTGCGCTGTCGTCGTCCACATCCATGACTGGATCTGTAGAAATCCCTTGATCGGAAGGTGCTGCCTCCCTCATTGCATCGTCGACCAGCTGTGTAGGCATTCAAATTGGTTGTCACCATCAAATTATGAAATATCTAAATTTTTGTTAAAGACAACAGTAGTGCCAGTTTCCCCACTTACAAGCGGATGTACAAATTTGTAATTACTAAGTTAACTTCACATAGAAAGGCGTGGCCTCAACATTTTTAACATAAAGTTTGACTTTACATGATTAAGTAACGAAGGGCATCGGGAACTTTTGACGTGACCAGAAGGTTAGCTGTACGACGTTTTCTCCGCAACAGGCGTCTGTAAAATTACATCCACGTCAATCTCGATTCGAGGCCGGCCTAGGTTGGCTCAGTAAATCGGCGACTTGGTAAAAAATCTTTCACCGAGCGACAGCTCGAGAAAGGTCGCTTTCCGGACAGCGTTTACAACGGAAAACAACAAACTTTCCGAAATGTAGTGCCAAGAGCCGAAGCCGGACGTATGCCGGTAATCCACCAATCATCACAATCCTATTTCCGGAATATTCAGTAGCTGGCGACTCATTTTACATTCGCAGTGTCTAGAGTTACGTCCGACGGAACCCGAAATAAAAATTAAAGTTACGTCCGATGTAACTTTACGTCATGGTTTTGAGTTACGTCTGACGTAACCCAATATAGAGATTAAAGTTACGTCCGACGGAACTCCAAATAAAAATTAAAGTTACATCCCACGTAACTTTACCCTAAAGGCCCGTTCACACTCTTGCGACCGAATACGACCGAGAGAGACCAGACCGGTTTTTAGGCCTCTTGCGATCTTTTAGGACCAGCTTCGCTGTAGCGCATCCGGTCCTAAAAACCGGTCCGGTCTCTCTCGGTCGCAAGAGTGTGAACGGGCCTTAAGGTTTCGAGTTACGTCCGACGGAAATAAGTTACGGCCAGTGTAACCTACGGAACCTTATTGAATATGTTACTTTGTGGCCGAAACACGACGTAAACATAAAAATATATATAATTACTTCTGCATGGCGTCCGATGCAGCGTTGATAAATTGGTCAAAATCGCGGCGCTATTAGTCTCTGTATAACTCTGGTCTGACCTCTTGTGAGTGGACGTGTAAATATGATGTAAATAAACTTGTTTTTGTTTTGGAAAAAACAAAACAAAAAAAAACTCTAGGTTTGTTGAGGGGATTGGAGTGTGTTCCTCGTATGTAGAGGCTGCGTAGGCCCGGCGGGTTCGATACCCGTTACATACGCTTTTTTTTCTCTCTTGTTTTTTCATTTTTTTTTTTGCAATTTTTTTCTCTTTTCGATTTGTTTTAAGATATGAAACCACTTCTTCCTAGACGCGACACGCAAAAGAAAAGAAAAACATTAAAAATGAAAACCGCAGCACGCGTGCTGCGAGCCTGAGAAGCTGTAGATGAGAAAGTTAGCCAGTGCAGTACAACCGCTAACCAGTGGTAATAACACGAACGCGTGCCGGTACCACGACCTACGCCGGTACGAAACTCATCCAGGTCGAAACGGGCAGAGGGTGGGGGTAACTTTATTTTTTATTTCGAGTTCCGTCGGATGTAACTTTAATTTTCACATTGGGTTCCGTCGGATGTAACTCGAAACCTTGGGGTAAAGTTACGTCGGGTGTAACTTTAATATTTATTTGGAGTTCCGTCGGACGTAACTTTAATTTACATTTTGGGTTACGTCGGACGTAACTCGAATCCTTACGTAAAGTTACGTCAAACGTAACTTTAATTTTTATATCGGGTTCCGTCGGACGTAACGCTAGACACTGCGTTAGCAAAAAGCACTGCAAGCGCAAGCTCATTTCGGTGCGAACGCAGCACCTCCGGCGAGTCCGACACGGCCGTGGCTGGCATGCTCTCGCTGGCCGAGCAAAGCCAACACCTTGCAAAGCGTCCGCGGCGAACTCGGCGAACCCCTTTTCCGTACTCTTTACCCAAGCGCAAGCATTACCAACCTGGGATCTCTTCCTCTTGATGGCCGCTCCTCTCTCGATGGGGGGTCGCCGGGGTTCAGTGTGTTTGAAGAGCGTAGGCACAGAGCCTCGCTTCAGTTTCCGATTACAACTCGCGAGGCCGAACTCCAGCTTCAAAAGCGTAGTCGCCTCGTAGCTGTCCGCCGTGAAGTGTTCCGAACACAAGCGTGAGCTGCTTGTCGGTGTCCAGTTCTCTCGGCGCACAGCTCGCGTCCATTGTAGCCGCAGGTGACTTTCCCCCGGAAAGCGATGATAAGAAACGCTGTGGTTGCCGCCGGTGTTGTTCGAGCAGCCAACCGCGCAGCACAACTCACCCGGCATTACGAATCCTCTTCCGCTGCAATTATGGATGATTTCTAACTCGAGAAGCAACGCAAACGAACATCAAACCGAACAGAAGCACCAGGACGTGCCATACTCCAGTACCGCGCTTGCGATGCGCCCACCCGTGACGTCATCGGATAGGGAAAAGTAGGGATTTCTTGTTGTTGCCAGTAGAGAGTCGCCTGATGGAATTTAGGCGCACGGCGAAATCAGAAAATTCAATAACTCAACGAAAAAATTTTATTTTTATAAAATATTTTGGTTTCCAGCTGAGGCAGAGATACTGAGTGGGCATGCCAATTTTCAGCCAAATCGAAGACTATGAAAATATCGGCGGAGTTCCCCTTAAAGGGGAACTCCGCCGATTTTTCGAGCTACCTAATCCAAAGGCATCATCTGAATGCGGATGGCTTCCTGATTCCGAAATGCTATCTCGTTCTCCCAGATTCACTCTAGTTAATTAAAAAAGTGATATTTTATTTGCTGCCGGAGCCGAAACTTCGTTCTCCCTAGGTTTTCCCCAGTTTTCCCCGCCACCCAAGCGTGACGTCACGGGTGGGCAGCGAGGCGCGCGGCCGGCAATCGGGTACGCTCGCGCCCGCCTTTCTCGCATCTAACAGCGGGAAAACCTGGGCGTTCGTGCTATTTGAAGTTGATAATCATTATTATTTGCACAAAGTATGACCTTGGCCTACGTGCTGAACTATAAGAAAGTTTAAAAAAAATGGCAGCAATGGGAATTTTGGTAAAACCGTTTTTGCAACTCGGTACGCTCAAGCCGCGGCTCGCTAGTTTCGTGAAATCGCTAGTAAATCCGTTCTCTTTTTATTAAAATATGGCTGGCGAAGAATGTTCGAAGAGTCGCGCAATACATTTTTTGACGAATTGCCAAAGCACCACGGAAAATGCTCGGAATGTGGTACAGGTGCCCCACACGCTCGTATAACCTGAAGGAACGTGCCATTTTGTTTCAGATTTTCTTTAGAAAATTTACTGTTGCAGGCGCCAGCACGTGTAACCACTCTTATAGCATGAGTATGCTCCCTGGTGCTTAATTAATTTAGCAAAAGATTTATAGACTATTTCTGAAAAGTGCTTCTGGTCGATGCCATTTTCAGCGTTCGTGCGTGTGGCGCGTACTTTGCTCGCCTTCCAAGCGACGAACATGTGCGCGCTGGGCTGGGACCTAACACATGTAGACTGTGATTCTCGTCAACAACGAAATGTATAGAATGGAATTAACTGCTTTCATGGAGATCAGATGGCAGGTTACTGGTTATGAAGATCGTGTTAAAATGACAATTAAAAAGAGCTCCGCAACCCAAACATCAAGGTGCAATGGAATGCGTATAAAATGCACAAATACACTGTTCATCGTAAAATAAAGAATATTTGCTTGAAGGTACAATAGTGCGTAAGGTACAGAAATACATAAAAACTTTTCATTCAAAATAATTAAGTTAACAAAAGTTACTAAAAAAAATGTGTACCCGTATTTTTTTTTATTTCTGGAGTAGAATGCAACGCGTTTGAACACCCATCCACGAGAGTACATGGGAAGGGGGTAATTCTATATAAGATATTTTTTAATTAAGTTTTGATTTAGCACAGTTTCCATCGGCTGTAAATCTGCATGCCTCCCCTCAACGACATTAATATTTTCATGGTTTTAAAAAAACTTTTCAGCCCTATATAAATTTTTTTCCGCAATAGATCATCACATCTTCTGCAGAGAATATTGCACGCCAACCATTTGACAAACCAGGCAAAGGCTCTATCGTATATTAATGGAGCTCGACACCTGCTTCATAAACCTCTGCAATACAGACAGGAATAGCAATATGTCGAAAGTCATGTCCAAATTCAGACTTGAACTTTGTTTAGACGTTTCACTTCTCGTCTTCAACATATCGGCCGCGTGAGTGGAACTCCGAGAGTAGCCCGAGCTAGATTCAACATCTACAACAAACATAGTGTTTATAAAAAAAAAAATCATTGAACTTATTGTGAATAACAAATATGACTGTCCAAAATGTCGACTATAGTGCTATATTGTGTACTATTTTTCTCGATATTATTAGCGCTCTTCTTTGGGCTAATTTCGTGGTGGTCACAGACGGCTTGAGTTTGCGCTTGCCACTCTTGAAACTGTTCCAGCTGCTGAAGGATACTCACCTCGCAACACGCGGCTATAAGTATTCCGAGCATAAGTGAAAATGTTTCACGTGACACTAGTTCTCTCGGCACACAGCTCGCGCAAAAGTACCTTGACGTGGCCGGCCTCCATTGCTTCCGGGGAACGCTTTTTTTTTTCTCCCATGAAAACAAGGGTAAAAAAGAAGCTTTTTCCCGGCACTGTTTCTACACTCTATCACGGAGCACAAATTGCTACCCATATTGCAAAGGAACTTTCAACCTTGAAGCTGCGAAAAAATAATCTCGATCGCTGGCGCCCGGAAAGCCACTTCGCGGCTGCCGGAGTCGCTCGTCCTCCTGCCCACCCGTGACGTACGCGGGTAGGGAAAAGTAGGGATTTTTCAGTGTTGCCAGTAGAGAGTCGCCTCCTGGAAACCTCGCGGCCGGCGTAATTTGAAAATTCAATAACTTCACGGAAAAATTTTATTTTTATACAATATTTTGGTTATCAGTTGAGAAAGGGTTTTTGATGCGGTCTGCAAATTTCCAGCCAAATCGAAGCCTACCGAAAAATCGGCGGAGTTCCCCTTAAGTATTGTCACCGTGGGTATCACAAAGCTTCATGACAAAATTCTGAGGATTGATATTGTTGACAATTACGACAAACCTATCCCCACAATTTTGTCATCAAGTTTTGCAAAGGAGAGAATGAAAAGAGGTATTCGCTTTGATTCTTTAAATTATGCGGCAAAAAAGAAGCTGCTTGGTCAGTGGCATTGCGTGCGAGTATTTCGGGTCCGCCAGTAAGCTTGTGTAGAGCGAGTAAAAGTCTACATAATATCGTTACGCGGCCTCTTTAAAGGGACACTGACACCCCCCAATTTTTTTCCCCTTTTTGTCAGGCGATTTATTATGGTGTCGGAATACTACCCAATTAATATTTTGCTATAGAGTCACGTATTTTTTCATTAAAGCAAAAAAACGCAACTGCTCGAAACCGAAACCGAAACTCCCGCAGCGCACGGAGAAGTGGACAGGATAGAGTAAGTGGCGGAAGTCACGTAACTACACCCGACCGTGCAGTTTTTTCTTTGCACGTAGCAGGCGAATTTGCGAAATGCGTTCGGGATCCGTTCGCCATGCGATTCCTTTGCAGTTATCTTTGTTCCGCTCGCTGTTCTGTACTTCAAGATGAGTTGTTTTGTACATTTAAGTGTTGGCAATTAGTAGTGAATGCCCGTGGTGAATTCTCGTGATCGGCTCCGAAAAGAATACTCCTACGATGTTGCGCGAAGAGCTGCCTCACATGTCCTGCATCTGAAAGTGGCATTGTGCGGCAGAGTTCACAAGTTTCCGAAAGATCAACGGGTCGGGATCAATGGCTGGCTGCAATTCCTGTAGAACAGATACGCGAAGCTCGGAAAGCGGACGCTACTTGATTCATATGCTCCTTGCATTTTGTGGAAGGTGACTACATTGAGTTCGCAGGTGTCAAAAATGCAATCCCATACCATTTAGTTCAGCGACGTATCGTCCACAACAATGTTTTTTCGGTGATAATAGTAAAAAAAGAAATAAAGATATCTCAAAATGCTTGACAAAAAAAAAAAGGTACACCCACACCAGGGACTGAACCCGTGCCCGCTGCATGGGAAGCGGATGTCTCTCCACTGAGCTAGTGAAGAAACTCTTTCATGCGTATAATGAAGCCAGTAGACTGTATGTCGGAAGTTTGCTGCCGATTTCCCTTCAATACATGCACTCCCGGCTTGAAGTCGGGCAGCACCACGCAGGCCACATTCGCACCTTGTAAAGAAACCGTACGCGTGCGTATTCAACTCGAAGTACGCACTTCGTGGTTGACGTTTGAGCGAGCGATGTCTTCAGCCACGAGAAGGGGCGACGGCTCAGCGACGTCTTCGTGCAATCCGCTTGCTGGTCGGGCGTGTCGTACGAGATGAATATCAGTTCTTTTGATCGGTCCAAAATTTCTCTTTCGAAGGAAGACAGAATCCGCCGGTACCGTGAACGACAGTTCTAAAGTAGAGGTCCAACGCCCGTCGTCCGCTGCCATGCGCTAGTCCCACGATACGCGAAACGACGCCATGTTGAGAATTATGCGGTGAACGCACAAAATGCTTCCGGTTGTCTGTGCTACCTTTTTTTTTTCAGTCAACGTATTTGCAGCTTTTTTGGAGCCACAAAAAATAAGTTTCCGATTTTTTTTCTATTTTTAATATTGACTGTGTGCCTTCGATGACCCACGACTTTGATTAAATTTGGTGGTCGCGTCGAAACCTTCGAAAACGGCCCGTGACCACGGAAAAGAGAGTTAGCGCGACTCAAACCGGCCAGTTCTCGATCGGTGGTTTTCGGGCGGAAAGAAACCAAATTTCGAGCCGCAAATTCTGTTCTGGGCAGTTGGGCTCTAATATGTCACGTACAACTAAAAACCTCGGCGAGCATAAATACCCTGTCAGTGTCCCTTTAAGTACAGCGCCGTCCCCCCCCCCCCCCCCCCCCTCTTATATGTAGCGTCTACGGTCCGAAACCGGATGCCAAAGTTTCAGACCTAACTTATTTTAAAAGTTATATTTGATTTTCAAAAAACTATATATATACGAGAATGGGGCCCATTTTTGTTAGCTGGCACTATTCAGCTGTATATATTCGAGAGCTGTTGGCACACCATTTTCCCACTGAAATTAACACCTGTACTCCATTTTCTGACTGAAAACTGACACCAGTATTTCATTAACAATGCACTCAAGATTAGTAACTAGTAACTGCTCACACCACTATTCCTACTTTGGAAAGCATGATACTTAATGTGCTCACTCTGTCTAATAATACCAAACGTAAATTATGACAAACTAATAATCTCAAAAGTAAATTATGACAAACTAATAATCTCAAAAGTAAATTACAACAAACTAATAATCTCAAAAGTAAATTATGGCAATTACAGTAAACTGTGGCAAGTCAGTGCTTTCAGAAATCCATAGTTAATTTTTGTAGATGCTTGAAACACGCTTTTGATATCCCATTACACTGGGTAACAAATACTTTCGAGCTGACAGCTGAAAAGATTCTCTTTTGTAAAGCTTCATTCAATCAGGCTCCTACCCTGCACTGACCATATAGCTAAGAGTGTCTCAGGATATTTATTAATCAGAAATTGCCTATTTGCAATGCAGCAAGCATCAAGAAAAGAAGCAAAGAAGTTTCTTTACCTTGCACCCATAAACCGTTTGTTATCCATCCTTCGCGCTCCAACGAGGTGGCAGGCCAAATGAAGTAATTATCACCGCACTACTCAGCACTCGCAGCAATAAAACATAACTTGTTGAATCTCTGCTGTAACCATGCCACAGATGTGCGTGCAATCGGTGTGATTAGAGAGGAGCCATGTGCACGCGCCTTCTTCGCGGCCGCCATCTTTGCCCAGTGTGCACCGATGCTTCCGACGACTCCCGCCAATTTTCACAAAACTAAAAATAATAAAGAGTTGACGCGCGATATTAAAGAAATCGACTACAACACGATACCGAACCAAGAAAAAAAAATCCTAACGTTTTCAATTTTCATGCACAAATTGTCCTTCATTTTGATATTAGAAAAGATGGGCAAGTCGATCCGATAACGATACCCGATGACGATGCGATAGCATGCGCAAAGGCGGGGACGGAGTATCGGGTATCGTAATCGGAGGCATCGCAACGATCTAAGTCTCTAACAGTGAGTTTCAGTAGATCGTTTCAATGCCTCCGATACCCCCCAAAAAAAATAATAGTTATAAACCTGAAAAAAAATTGATTTTGAAAAATGCCAATTTTACATTCACCAACATCTAGAAAGTATTCCCAGAAAGTTTCATTTGTTTTCACTGCACAGTTATTTTGTTATAAATTATTTTGGGTCCACAGATGCTAAGAAAGGTAGAGAAAGCTAAAACTCAGCATGCAGTAGAAAATAAAACTGAATTAGACAAAATCGAAGGCACTTTGAACGCATTTTTCTCCGGTCGACTTCTTGGCATAAATTTCTCTTTGGGAAAACTATTGTTTGCCAATGTCACAAAATGAAAGGCTCACTCATTGTTTTTGTTACCTGAAATTTAATAGGCAATATTTTTTTTACTTTACCAATGATGTTTTTTAGTAAAAAGTATTGAGATTTTAGTCGACATAAAATGCAAAAACTGTATTCGATTTCTGTGATGTTAGTACAAAATAAATTACTTTTGGAAAATTTGGTTTTCACAGTTGCACTGTCCAGGCGTTCTGCTGCATATGTAGTGAAGGAAAATGTTGGGTATTACATTAGTTTAATTCCTAGTGATAGTTTTCCTAAAGAATGTCAGTGCGTTTCTGATAAATATGACTAATTTGTTTTTGTACAGTTCATGTACACAGATAAAAATTTGCAGTGCATTCTGCCTCGCAGCTGCCAGTATATACAGTAAATTTCATTCATTATTAAGCCAAAGGTTCAAAATGTGGCCCTTTTGGATAGTGTCCTTCCTTAATTGGAATGTCCAATGATTGGTTTAAATCCCAATAAGATTATTTACCATTTGGAAGTTGTTTATTTGAATTGATATTGGAATAATTAAATACTCAATGAAATGGCCAATTGGTGCATCACATACCAATTGGGCACTATCATTCTAATTGGGATCTCGAAATAAATGCCAAATGGAAACATTCTATTTGGGATAACCGATTGGAAAAATGCAACCCAATTGGAATGGCCAGTTGGCGGATTAGGTTCCAATTGGGAATTTCAATTACAATTGGAGTCATCAATTGGTAACGCCAAAACCAATTGGATTATGTAATTCCACTAGGGATCTCTGAGATTCCAATTGGTACCAATTGATTTTCCGATTGGAACCAATGGGTATTTGTAACTGGGAACATCTCCCAACCTCGAGTCAAGTTGAGCTGGTTCAATTTGTCATGACAGCAATAAAACGTCCCAGTGGACGACCTGCATAGCAGCCGCAACAAAGAAAAAGCCGAACGTATTGTAGCGTGGTATTACACGAGAGCGATGAGAGAGCAGCTATCAAATTTGCAGGCGGGCGCGAAAATCATCAGCTGTAAAAGTGCCTAAGTATTGGTCCAACCTGTCGGTTCGACATGGTTATGCAATCATGTGTGTATATAATTAATTCTTGCCTTGGCTACTGTAGTAATTAGTGGCCAGGAGATAAAAAGAAAACTCCCCGCTGATGCATGGAGATGCAAGGTACGTTACCCAAAACACGCCAACTGGCAATCGTTACAGCGCTGACGTTCCACGTTGAATACTATCGTTTTCAGGATGGTAACGGTCCTGTAGAAAACAGAACGCATTTACTTTATAGTTGAAGGAACATAACGAAGCGGAGCAGGTGTAGAATCGGTAGGCTGGGCGCGGGCCACAGTTTCTAGCTGCGATGACTGATAGATGAAACCCACCAGCACCACGCTCCCGGCTACCCACAACCTTCAAACACGTGACGGTCACGTGCTCTGGTCATGTTGGTCCCATCAGTGAGGAGGGTAAGGAGGAAAATGAGAAAGGGGCGAGGCAACAAGAGGGCTTGGCTTCTGAACTCTACGCGGCTGACGTCGTGTCCCCTCCGGCCCTTCTAATCTCCTTGATCGCCCCTCAGTTGCGGAACTCTCGCGGAGGGGGCGTGGTACCCCCCTCCGCGCGACATCCGTCATCTCTGTCGAGGTCGATCGCTTTCAAATCAATTTGAGCCTTTTTCAACGCCTGCAGAAAATGCCGAAGGCTCAATTCGAGTTTAGAGGACCTCAGAGCTCTTCACCGATTGAAACTTTCCTGCTAAAAACAACCTGAAAAAAAAAAAACTCCTTACGCCGCATCTATACTTCGTTTCAGCTTCCGTCCGAGCGCAGCCGAAAGGCGGAGGGACAGTTCGCTAACGTCAGGGAGAGCATTCCTACGCACCACAAAGTAGTCCGCAAAAGTAATTTGTTTTACAATAACTTTTTGTGCGTAAACATTACTATTTCCAGATGTGTACTTCTGACAATTATTTGCAACTAAAAAGAATTAAATATCTGAAGTTTATGTTTTTTATTAGTAGATGTAAATACATGGGGTTCGGTGAAAACACATGCAACCGCTGGCAACACGGCTGCAGCGCTCAGTTTTTCTGTGTGATTTCTTTCCCCTAATGGCCGAATTATGTGCTTCGCTGGTTTCCTCACCGAGTCGCTTCAACGTCCTTTCGCAAAGGCATGTTTGGCCGTCAGACGCGAGAGGTCGTATGAATGTCTACTTTCATATTGGGCACGAGACTCCGGCCGCGTCGTACCGCGAATGCGTTGTAAACAAGAAAAGCGTCCGGGCCACTACAATTCTCTAATACGCGGCGAAATCAGGCACCCATTTACCTGCCGATCAGATTGAACGCCGAGAAGCTGGTGGAAAGGACTGCGCCTCGAGCCTGGTATATCCAGACAATACAGGAAACATCAACGGCCGCGGGTCATTGGGCACCTGCAATGTGTACTTACATCTCGAAACCTATGCCGAAGTACCGAACAGGTGCAAAGCTCGAACACAGACGCCAGCATGCCAGCCTACGTACTAACATCCCCTGTGACTAAATTTCAGCACGTGAAGGGCACTTTTTAAACCTGCAACAGACGAGACCGTTGATTACACCCGTAGCAGACGAAATACTCGGCGAGCGCGGGCGGCGCGGACGACCAGTGGCGGAGCAGGTGATACAAAAGTGCAGGCGAGATCGCGTGTGTGATTGGCTCTGGCCGCACGTAGCTTTTGGCTGCGCTCCGGACGGAAGCTGAAACGAAGTATAGTGCAGTGGAGCTAAGATGGTGGGCGATAAGCCTACCGCTAAACAGTACGACTTCGTAACGTTGGGTGATCGGAAGTAAAAAAATCACGCAGTTACTGCGCCGCAATCACTGGCAGAGGATACCTGCCTAACAAAAACAGAAACTCAAGAAACGTGACGCTGCCAAGATAACCGCGCGCATTGTGTTACCACACCACCAAAGCAGTTTCGCATATTGCCTCTTACACATCATTTAAAAAAAAAAAAAGGGGGGGGAGGGTGCAACGATTTCCGGACTTTGGTTAAAAATTTGTGGAAGTTGCCCTCTGACGCTTCGAAGTAAACAAACAACCGATTTCGCCTGCGTGTCCTAGTTGTTGTGTAAAAAAGAGGTAAATATTGGCATTTCTGGCACCCTCAACTCTACTCGCAGTGATCAGGGTTACACCGGGTCGCATAGGGTGCCTTCATGTGCGCAGCAAAGCGCACATGAAGGCACCCTAGGTCACACTCCTAGTGACATAATTTGGGGGAGGTTCTCGTGTGCTCTTTCGGAGGACGCTTCCTCTCCCTCTCTCTGCTAACATTAAGAGGCGTTATGCTGGAGCTTAGAGCCGAGCGAGGTCACGTAAGCTTCTTGCCGCAGTTCCTTCGGCTGCCCCTCGCGGCTGCAGGTGGGGAAAAAGCTCGACTTTTGCTTTGCAATTATCCAGCGGAATCGCGACATTTTTTTAACGAAGGAGAAGTTTTCTCTCTCCTCCAGGACACAATAAACAACGTAAAAATGACGAGATACAGATCCTTTAATCTGAAAATCGTCGCACCCCCCCCCCCCTTTGCTGATGGCTTTTGCTCTTAAACACCACCTACTGCAATCGGGTGTGGCCTTTAATATTCGCTCTTCTTGCTTCATGATTCGCTCTTCAGCGTTCTTATGGGCGAATGCCACACTCTAAAATGCCTGCGCGTCTACTTACCCGCAAAACACTCGAAGAGCCAATCTCTGTTATCTACGAGATCAGCTCAGCGAATGATGAGGCGGAGCATCTGTTTCGACCTAAAAATGAAGTCTGCGCACTGTGACATTACGCAATGCAAAACGTCATGCTTGCATTGCGTAATCTTTCTATTAAAGATTACACAACGTATAACTTATATTAAAGGGCCCATGAAACGATTTTCGGACTTCGGCCAAATAAGTGTGGCAGGTTCTCTCTGTAACTAGCAAAATGAAGATCAGAAAACAATTATTGTTCAGGCGCGCTCGTTCCCATTTAAAAAAAATTAGAATAAATTGAGGTTTGTGAAAACCCTCAACTTTACAGCGCTTTCCGGGTCACGTGCATCGTGACGTCAGTTTGGAGCCGCAGAACTTCCGGTTTTGTTCTGTGTTTAGCGCCTCCGCCGAGCAGCATTGTGCTACAGCGAGAGCGAGCTCCCTCTCGTTCAACATGGCGACATGGAGGGACGGTTTGAACGACCTGGAACGCGAGATGCTCGTGCACAGCGAGTCCCTAGGATTATCTCCTTACGCTCGCGCGCCTGCAAAACGTCCAAGGCGGTCCGTCGACGAACAGGACGTGCCAGCTCTGCCCGATCCGAGTCCGGACCCAGACGCTTGGCGTCTCATGAACACGGCGTGGTAAGTGCTGAGCGTCATAGTTCTCAACTTCTGTGCTGTTACATGTAGCTTTTGTGTGACGTCTCCTTTATTCTAATAACAGGTGCTCTTGTAAAAGATGTGATGCCTTCCTCAAGGGAGTGCCTGTGCTGCCGGGAATGCCTACCTGCGAAGGCAGCCCAGCCGGAGGGCTGTATTACGGAGCACGCGGACTTCGCGCTGCTCTGCCTCCAGCCCGCCGTGCTCCGAGTTGCCTTCTGGGCTCTGGAGGATGCAGATATTCCCCCGACGCAGGGAGGACCGATGTGCGTAATTCGTCTCCCAACGTTCCGTAGATAGCTACCGCTGATTGGTATGCTTACCGCGTCACCGCAGGCATGCGCACTCGATCGCCGGTTTTTTCGTAACTGAAGAGCGTGGAATCAACCTAAGGTAAAAATGTTTGTTGAGCGGCGCTAATAATGCGAGTAAAATGCAATTTAGTGCTTCGCGTGTGTGCTATCTGTGTCGTATTTTGACATAAATAGGAGCAGGCCTTTTGAGGCGGTTCATCCCAGTTGCGCTTGAAACTGCGTAGCCGGGATGCTCACCGATGCAAGATGGAGTGACTGCAGGACACCTCAAAAACCCATCCCAAGGGCGTTTGAGATTGTGGCAGCGAGCTGAAGGGCTGAAGGGATGGATGATCAGTCCTTGCTTGGTGCAACTACCAGTTGTGGTGCCAATTTTTTTATTGTTATTTGGGTCAGAAGCAGCGCAGCCTTATTTAGTGCAACCCAAGATTTCCAATATCAGAAAATTTAGGGACATTATTCTTTCCCCATTTGAATATTGCTTTTGGAAAACTCGGTTGCTACTTGTTTACAGATCAAAACAAAATGCAGAAGCTTCGCATACAGTTTTATTCAACCTGAGTCCTTTGCAGTCTAGCACACACACATGTACACTTTTGAAAGAGGTATTATAATCAGGACTCAGCCCATTGTTACCAAGCCACCAAGCTTCAGCACGGACAATTTCATTGCTAACCTTATTAAACGCTCTATAGTCGGTGACAGGTCAAACACGAAGCGGAAGCTCCTCCACCTCTTTCCACTTTAGCAGAGCAAATGCTCTAGAGGGGCTACTTCTCCCAGCGTTCGCTAGCAGAGCAAATGCTCTAGAGGAGGCTACTTCCTCCCCAGCGTTCGCTCTGCCGAAGATGAAAGAGGTGGGAGAGCTTCCACTTCAGTCATGAGCTATCTCCTACTGTAGACACGTCGGGCGGAGCAGTTGGCCAAACATATTATAAAAATGTGCTCAGATTTGTCTCCCTGATATACACAGCCTTCTCAAACACCTTTGAAAAATCCTTTAAAAGTGATGCAGCAGAATATTGATATTGTACTCGTGTTTGAACCGGAGACGACTGAAGACAAAGGGACAAGAACAGCAGGTCTCAAATCACGACAATCAAGCATATACATTTTTCTGAAAGGATGCCAGCGGAATTGAACACTTTCTGAAGAACAATTGCAAAGCATTTGTGACAGCCCTTTACAATAATGTTGAGAATGCCATCTGAACCTGTAGATAGCTTACAATTATAGCTACAAGTGGTAGTAAAAAATAACAAGCCACCACAGGTAATGTTGCATGTCACATAGGCATTGATATCAGAGAAGCATGAAATAATGCAGCATTTTATTATATGCACCGATGTCTCCTGTAAGCAGATGCAATACAATTATCTGCTCCTGTAGATATTCAGCTCCCAATGACACACTGTCCTCTGTGGTCTTGCATTTCACTTCTCCAAATTCTCCTAGCTATGTCTCATCTTTTCCCCCACACACATATATCTCACCTTTTCATCTTGTACTTATGCAGACCAGGTGTATAACCCTGCATCTAGACTTGTACTTTGATACCAGTAATAATCGATACCAGTAAAGCGCCGTTCACACACTTGCAACAGAGTTGGGCGGAGAGAGACAAGACCGGTTTTTATGCCCCTTACGACGTCTTAGGACCAGCTCTGCAGCAGCGCACCCAGTCCTAAGACGTCGCAAGAAGCTTGACAAGCGGTCTTGTCTCTCTCGGTCGTATTCGGTTACACGTGTGTGAACGGGCAGTAACATTGATACCAGTAATAATTTACCCATCATTGTTATTTGTCATTTTCGCAGGCTTCGATTCGTTGCCTACCGCCAATTTGTTCGGTGGATGTGGCAACGGTTCGGGCGTCACAACAGGCGCACCCTGCCAGCCTGCGTCGTCTGCAGGATCCGGGAGCAATTCCCATCAGACACCCATACAGGGTTTCTGGACCCCGAATAAAATGTTTGCTCGACCTGAGCTGAGTGCTCTTGTTCTCTACAATATCTTGCATGCCTACTCCAGCTCGAAGCATTCTGACAGCAACAATCTTTGTTAATTGAAGAAGCACAACCAATGGATGTGTGCTTTTGTTTTGCAACTGAAATAATGGTCTTTGTCTCTGTGCACTTTGTGCTTGACAAAATACCTGAATAATCGGTGGCTATGTGCCAAACAACCACTTTGCTCTTCGACATTCTGGGGGTTCGCAAAGGGTCACAGGCCAAGGCGGCGGCAAAGAAAAAATGTACAGGGTAGAAAAAAAGGCCAACGGTGGGGCCTCACGTTGTAAGCAGTTGAGTAGATCAACGACAGGCCTGCGATATTGTGGAGAAGGGACGCTGTGCTCCAAGCCTCTTGCAAACTCGCTGGTTTTACGGGGATATCTTTAACTTTGAATGTTTTATACGAGCACTGTGATCCTATACTTGATAAGAAAATTCAGAACGATGCTACCCTGTGAATATGTTTGCATTTTTCTATATAGTGGAAGCTCACAGTCGGTGGCCTTGTTGATCAACTAGCTCGTGAAAGAGTCCAGTTCAACAAGTCTTTAGAAAAACTGGACATAACACTTTTCGCTTCCCAGGGAATTTCGATAACAGCACCCGAGGATAGGAATTGTATCAAATATTCACTGGCTGTTCAGCAGGTAAAAGCGATTGTCCACTGAGTGATAACATGAGAAACAGCTGGAAACCAAGATCAAGACTACAATATGCAGTGTAGAAGGAATAAGAAATAATTTGCAAAATAAGGTGATCAATCAACTAGAGTTATGTTTTAAAACAATACTGAAGTAATTATGGGCAACCACCATGATGCTGAATATGTATGAGGAATGAAGAACCGACGACTTGAAACCATCGCAGTGTGGCGCTCAAGACTGGGGGAATGAATGCCTGCATTTGTGGAATGCGTGAGCGCCGCATTCCCACGGGCTGCATGTTTGAGACCGCTGACCTTTTGGCATCACATCATCTTCCAAACACTTCCAGAAGCCAATGCAAGCAGAACTTCCGGCATTGTCAACATGATGGACTATGTGCATGTTTCTCGAAAGAACACTGAAGAAGCAATCGGGATTTGCAAAACACGCTGGAGTGTTTGAAGGCAGCCGGCGCTACGCTCAGTCATGAAAGATGTGTGTTTGGTGTCAAAGAACTTGCATTCCACAAACATGTCATTGACAAGCACGGGGTCAAACCTGACTCAAAGAAGCTGCAAGTGATCCAGTATCTTGAAGCCAAGCCCTGAAGAATGTATCAGGTGTGCATTGCTCCCTTAGAATGGCCAGCCACCACCTCGCTTGCTATCTGCCCAAACTTGCAGCTCCAACACCCCTGCACAAACTGCATTGCAAGAGTTCCACATTGACTTGGGGCCCATAGGAGCAGTCGCTACAAGCTCTCAAGAAGCTCATCTGCTCAACCACATGTGTCGCCATGTAGAGGGGCATAGCCGGGGGAGGCGGGGGTGGGGGGGGCAATGGAGCCCTCGGCTTAAATCAACCCCCTCCCCCCCTCGCACGAGTTATCGAGTTGGCAGAGATCACGTTGCACCCAAGGCGCAGTGCCTAAGAGAAATGCGCGGGTCATCGCATTTCTCTCAGGCACACCTGGCTACACCACTGGTGATCTGTCGAGACTATCATAATCATCACCACCGCCGTTAAGCAACCCTAACAACGGAAACTCTGCCCGGCGCTCCTGCGTCCGCATTTGCATGGATTACAGCAAGCTCAGCAAGCATCCCGTTAGAGAATGGGTACTGATGCCGACTGCTGACGAATGAATCTGGCCAAAGCCTTTCAGAGACTCAGAAAAGCCGGCACAACACTCAACATTGATAAGTGCGCGTTCCGGCAAGAAACTGTCAAGTTCTTAGGACACATCGTTTCTGGCAAAGGTGTGAAGCCTGATACAGAAAAAGTGGATGAGACCATACAGATTACCCCACCATCAGACGTGAAAGAAGTGAGATCCGTCCTAGGGATGGCAACCCACCTCGCCAAGTTTTCACCAATCTGGCACACACAACGAAGCTGATGCGGGACCTTCTCTGCGTTGACGTTGTGTGATTCTGAAGACCCGACCAGCAGCAAAGCTTCGAAACAGTCAAAGAAGCTCTAGCCAAAGCTCTAGTTCTAATGCACTACAATCCAAAAAAGCCTCTCACAGCTTCAGCGGATGCATCTTCTTACGGACTCGGTGCAGTCTTACTACAAGAGGCTGCCCATTGCCTACGCATCGCGTTCTTTGGATGAAGCAGAGCAACGCTACGTGAAAATCGAGAAAGAAGCACTCGTGATCACATGGGAATGTGATCATTTCTGGATATACATTCTAGAACTGCAGTTTCAGATCGAGATGGACCACAAATCGCTGGTACCTCTCATTACAACAAAGTGACTTGATGAGCTCGGCCCACAACCACAGCAATTCCAAATGAGGCTGTTCCAGTACGACAACACAACAGGACACGTACCGGGAAAGGCAATGTACTGTGAGCCTCCCGACGAAAAAGAAGAGAAGAATGCGCATGTCCCAGAGAACAGTCACAATCTTCAGACAATAAATACCCCTGCCGAATGAGTACCAGCCTGCCTGGACTGCCCTCGAGTGCCTCGAGAGCCAGCCTTTAGCTGATAAATCTACTGACTAACATCACAGACTTTGTCAACGTCATCGCTCCGCCCGATGCCGAATATACCTACCTACTTACTTCGCCATTCAGATATTGTGTTACAGTTGTCTCCACCCAAACACTCCGCCATTGAGAACCGTTTTACAAACATTGTCAGCTTTTTACCACAAGTGAACATGATATCGGAATTTATACTGGTGCGGAATACAACACTGGCCTCATTCCAGATGCTCAGTCTTGTGGCTGGCAGCCATATCACTACAGTACCGAAGACTGCCGATTTCTCGAACTAGACAGATGAAGTACTAAAGAAAAAGGTAACTGTCTCTCCTTCTGGCCCTTGGGGACCTCCTGTGGTCATTGTAACACGATAAACCAAGCAGCGATTTCGCATCCTTTATACTTCGCTTGCCTTCTTGCTTACTTTCTCCTCGTCTTGCACTTACAGTTTAAAGCCGCCCTTCATTAAGACTTTGTGATAGTCGAAGATGTCCTCTACAAGCGAGTTTCGCCTACCTGCCATGCCATAGTTGTTCCGGCTCTCTAGCGTCAATGAGGGCTTGAACTGACTCGCAATAGTAATGGTCACATGGACTTCACACAAACGCTCAGAAAACTACAAGGTTGCTATGGTGGCCTGGAATGAGTGCTGCAGTATCTAGATACATTAAAGCATGTTCAGTAGGTCAAAGAAACAGTAGAGTCACATAAAAATCAGTACGGGGAAATGGGCCTGATATCAACAACGAATACACCGTTCAGCATCATTGCTTGGTACATCTTGATTATCATCAATTTTGCAACTCGATTCATCACCCCGCAAGCGGTATCGTCAATGTCGACATAAGAAGTGGTCACGCACTTGTACAAAGTCTTCCATCGATACGGAACACCCGACCATCGCCCAACAGATCATGGCAATTGGTTTGAGTAGAGGGACTTCCGGCGTTTGATGGCCCTACCCGTGCCGCAAGCAACAGACGTGTCGAACGCAGCAAAGGCACGTTAGTAGCTGTTCTATGAAGATGTTATGACGCCACTAACGCCGAGTGGGACAAGAAGCTAATGAGGGCTGCATTTGCAGTGAATGCTACTGTTAACTCAACCAGCGCCATTAGCGCCGTCTCAATCACTATGTCGCAACAGCCGCAACCGCCGTTGTTGACATTTGGAACTCTTACCGCTTTCGACCAAGGTGTTGAATCGTGGACCAACTATGTACGCTGAATGACTCGAAGCCTTCTTCGAAGCAAATGCCATCGTCCACAGGAAGCGGAAACAATCCATTTTAATCACGTCGGTTAGTGCTAGAATGTACGCACGACTGCAGTCTTCTCGCGCCCAAAACGCCACTGGAGGAATCCTACAAGGAAATACTCAAGGTCTTAACACAACACCTTTGCCCGGAGCCCTCGGAGATTTACAAAACATACCACTTCCAAACGTGAGTTCAAGGACCAAGCGAAAAAGTGTCGGACGATGTTGTCGAGCTCCAAAAAATTGCGGACAACTGCAACTTTGGCGATGCGCTCGAGCAGAACCTCCGCGATCGTTTTGTCATCGGCCTATGGGACAAGACGGTTAAGAAGGTGCTACTAGCCGAGCCAAAGACTTTGGATCTCAGCGAGGTATTGGCGATCGCAAGAGCTGCCGAAGTGGCTACAGAGAATGTCACTCAACTGCCGAACACGGTTTGCCACCTAGCGCAAGCCACTGGTAGGAAAGGGCACTTTAAGAAGAGACCGCAGCAAAAACCCCAGAAGAGCTCTGCATGACCTTGCATACATTGTGGGGACAGCACAGACACACCACCCAACTGCCCTCACAAGTCAACAACATGTTTCAAGTGCAAGAAACAGGGACACCTGACAAGTGCCTGCCTGGCTCACCAACGGAAGACACGACGACCCGAACAGTTTCACACAAACAGAGTTGTCAACTGGCGACGACCTTGAAGGGCCAAGCGATTCATCGCAGCATCTGTACTCGGTGAACATGGCACAGTCATCTGTGCTGCCAATCATCAAGTCTCCCCTGGTGACACTAGACATGCTCTTGGACACTGGCTCGCCTATGTGCGTCATCTCGAAGGAGACCTACAGTAAGAATGCGGCATCATGGCCTCCACTCAGTCCAACTGACATACGTTTGTTCTGCTACTTGGGAAAACTACCTGTCGCGGGAGCTTTGCACCTACCAGTGAAGTATGGTGACAGACAGACAAACGGGATCCTGTACGTGGTGGACTATCTTGGCCCACTCCTGTGTGGTCGCGACATAATCCAGAAGTTCCAGCTTCTTTCATCAGAGCATGTTTGCAGTCTCCAGACCCTGGACACAAGTGTCGAAGCAACAGTCAAGGAATTGAAGGAAGGATTCAAAGATCTGTTCGAAGAGGGAACAGGGTTGATGAAGGGTTGCCCAGCACACCTCAACTTGATGAAGGGTTCCCCAGCACACCTTAACTTGTAGAAGGATGTCGACCCGAAGTTCATGAAAGCACGTCCACTGCCGTATGCACTTCGGGACAAGATGGCTGCAGAACTGGACAGATTGTGGGACAACGGAATCCTGTCACCGGTACCTCATGTTGAATGGGACACCCCAGTAGTGCCCGTTACCGAAAAAGACGGAGGAATCTGCATCTGTGGCGACTTTAAGGCGACGGTCAACACTGCTTTTGATCTGGAACAGTACCCGCTTCCTTGGATAGAGGACATGTTTGCATCACTGAAGGGCGGATACTGGTTTTCAAAACTTGACCTACGAAATGCCTCCTGCCACATTGCACTGGACGAAGAATCCAGAAAGGTGTGCGTGATCAACATGCATAAGGGGCTCTACTGCTACAATCGCCTTCCGTACGGCACTGCCTCTGCACCTGCTCTGTTCCAGCGAAAGATGGAAAGTATCCTACGCGACATTCCAGGAACTCGTCTTTTTGGGCGACATCCTTGTGGCAGAGGGACCCCAGAATTTTGGCAAGACCCTCCAGAAGGTGCTCATAGCATTCCGAGAAAATGGCATCCGCCTAAGGGCAGACAATTGTGCGTTTGGACGTGAGCAAGTCGTGTACTTAGGTCACAATATAGACAGAGATGGACTTCACCCATCTGAACAAAAACTGGAAGCCATCATGACAGCCCCAGCACCACGAAATTTACACGAGCTTCGCTCATTCCTGGGATTCATGAAGTTCTTGCTTCAGATGCCTCAGCTATTGGCTCCACTCTACAACCTGATCCGGCAAAATCTGAAATGGAGAGGGGAGCCTTCAGCAAGGCAAAGCAAACTCTGCTGCGGTCAAGTCTCCTGGTGCACTATGACCCTACAGAGGAACTGACCCTAGAATGTGACACATCCCCAGAGGGTGTTGGAGCAGTTTTTTCCCACAATATCAACGGAGTCAACCAAGCCAATAGGATTCACGTCAAGAACACTCACCAGTGCGGAGAAAAACTATTCTCAACTTAAGAAAGAAGCCCTGGCACTGATTTTCGGGGTCACCAAGTTGTGTGACTACCATACCTCGGCATTCTCACTCATGAGTGCGATCACTCACGATCACTCACGCTCACCGTCAGATTTGAGGTGATCGTGAGTGAGGCCGCGAGTCTCGAAAAATGGTGAGTGTGAGTGGTAGTGTGATCGTGAGTTATGTGAACTCATGAGTGTGAGTGTGAGTCCTGAGGACTCATGAGCTTGAGTCTGATCGTGAGTCTGATCGTGAGTTCTGAGAACTCATGAGTGTGAGTGTGAGTGCGAGTCCTGCGAACTCATGAGAGTGAGTTTGATCGTGAGTTCTGAAAACTCTTGAGTGTGAGTTTGAGTCCTGAGAACTCATGTTTGAGTGCGAGTTCTGAAAACTGATGAGCGTGGGTGTGAGCGTGAGTTCTGAGGACTCATGAGTGTGAGTGTGAGCTTGAGGTTTAAGTGAAGCATCTACTCATGAGCGTGGGTTCTGAGATCTCTTGATAGTGATTGTGAGTTTCGAGGCCTCGCTTCGGAGCTACTCCGTGGGGTTAAGGGTTGGTTTGGGTGTCGCTCGCCTGCTCCTCCGCCACGTAAACGCGCTGGGTCCTGTGAAGGGCGGCGGAGGAGGAGGAGGGGGGTGCTTGTTCTTGCAGGCTCCTCCTTGCCAGCGCCCTCCGCAATGCCTCAACCAGTTGTGGAGGGCAGAGGGAGTATCGGGGAAGGGGGAGGGGGGTTCGCTTTCGTCTCTCCTCGGCGTTCGCTGTTCTCGTCACGGCAGACGGCGAGACGCCAACGGACTGATGGCGCCTCGAGGCGGCGCGGTAACGCCGGAGTTGGGGAAGCGCTCTCTCTCTGTGGCATAGAAAGGCTCGTGTGGATTTCGGCTCCTGTTGCCAAGTTGGTGCCGGTGCGCATAGCATTTTATGATTGCGTGAACTAAAACGTTCGCACGGCTGCGATAAAACTAAGTGACTCACATGCTCCTCATCAGCATCCAGTCGCACAAACAATTTTATCTTTCCGCGCACCTCACCGTACCTCCCGCAAATGAGTCAAAACTCAGGAGGTGCAACAAAGGCGGTGTCATGATCGATCGAAGCTTCGAGTGAGATCTTTCACGTTGTGCGATATCATGCTTTTATGTGTCGTTCGGGACAAGATGGCGCAAGTGCATGGTAACCAGCCGGCAATGGCTAGGCGGCGCCAAAAGAGTGCTGCATTCAGCGCTACAAGCTGAAATGTCTCTGTTAATGGGGCGGCCAGTCTCCCCGTCGTGCCGGTACGAGCGGCGGCAACCCCGATTTCAGCAGCCCCCGTGTGTACGTGCGCGCCATGTCCCTGGTTCTTTTATGCGGTTTTTTGAGACCAACGGGAGCCTTGATAGGTCAAAGTGTTTAGAGCATATTCTAGAGTTGTCATTTGAACACCAGTTTGAGTTGTCTTCACCACTTGTGGGGTCGCTCTATATTAATCGCCGCCCGATCGGTCTGCGCTTCGCTTGTCTCCCAGGAAGTGACACAACACAACGAGAAGGCAGCGAATGGGTTTACTGTACTTCCCGATTACCCGTCTTCGAGAGCCGACAGTCCGGACCCGCCGACCCTAGTTGTCGCCCGTCGTTCATAGCTCGCAGTCGGAGTCCGTGTCCACGCCTGCGGATCGTCCTTCCCACGCCACCGCTGCGTAGGCTAGCTGTTCCGGGCTATCACAGCCAGAATCTCGCTGCGGAACCACTCCTGGATCGTCATGGCCTAGGCCGGTATGGCCAGGGCTCGCCGTTTCCGCCGGTCCTGATCCGAACCTCGCTGGTGAAATGCTCCGGGGATCAACATGGGCCAGACCAGCCAGAACGGCTCTATGGTTCTTGCCCGGCCCCAGCCTCGCGCAGCATGCTCTTCCTCTTTCCTCGCCGGCTGGTACCCGCTCGCGCCTCGCTCGACCGCCCTCTTCTTCTCCCGACGCCCCCACGACACTAGAATAAAATGTGGATAATAAGAACCAAACTTTGCATGCTGTACACAAGCCTGGTGCCAAAAGGCGAAAGGCAACAAGGTGTACCTGTGAGAAGAATATTTACGCCAGGGACTCAAACCGTAACCGTAACCGAAACCGAAAACCGTTTAGGAACGAAATTTTGTCAGTAACCGTAACCGGAACGAAACCGTTATTTGAAATTTATAAAAACCGTAACCGTAACCGTAACCGTAAATGATTTACCGGTAACCGGTTTTAACCGATATTAACCGAAAAAATAAAAATTAGTTTTTCTCAAGTATGACCTGGTGGACGGATCTTGAAATGTCGTGGCCATTTGACAGAGGTACAGTCAGCGAGTGGTGCATCTAGTAATACATTTCCGTTCAATCTAACTTTAGGATTAAGAATACTTAGTTGGAATCAGTGGTCGAGCTTATAATAAAAAAGTCTATTTCTAAATCTCCCACACTCCTACATCGCTACATGTATTCAGTACGTGTCGCCTTCAAGGTATTAACTAATAAGTTAGAATTCTCAGATGTGCATCCAACTTGGTTCTATCAAAACCACCGATGTTCCTGACATGCAGTAGCCAGTATGAAGAAACGAGGTGAATAGACCATCATGCAGAGCTGGCGGAAAAGAAAACCTGGTATTCATTCAGTTTGAAACGTGTCCCAAGTGACGATTTTGAAACAACACAGAACGAAAAAAATGCCAGAGGTTTGACATTGGCGTTTGTATGACATATACGTGATATATACGGAAGAAAACGCACCTGAGACGGTTGTTGGAGTTTTTTAGAACATATTATTGGTATAGTTGGTCGACGTTTCGGCCTGGGACAGGCCTTCTCTTCATGACTGTTTGCCAAAATCGGACACAGAGTTGTTTTCGCTCTCCACACCCGGGTCGCGTCACGTGCACCGCAATCACGTGTCAGATCACGTGTAAAAAAAAAGAAAGAGGGAGGAGTTGCGCCCGGCCGCAGCAGACGCCGCCAGCTATCGAAGCCAATGAAAGGCCGCATCAGATTTCACGACCGCAGGCGCGGAGCGCGTTGAGTGCGGAAGGTGCATATAATATATATATATATATATATATATATATATATATATATATATATATATATATATATATATATATATATATATATATATATATATATATATATATTATATTGACGAAGCCGAGCCTCTCGGCGAAACTGTCGTAATACATACAATAAACTCTTAGCATAGCAATTCCGCAAGTACGGATCTCTGACTTATATATATATATATATATATATATATATATATATATATATATATATGGGCAACACTCAGGCTCAGAGCGGCGGAAGGAATGAAAAAAACGTCCAACGGGTTTCCGAGTTTTTTTTTTTTCCTTCTTGTGCCGGTACTTTTTTTTCGAATCGAGTGGCAGCCGCTGGCATTGCCACGCATCTCAGCATGACAAGAAAAAAAGCCATGGAGAGGATGCCTCCTCTTCGAACGCGGCAACGCACTTGGCGGCCGATGACGGAGCTTCCCTTGTCCAACATAGAGGAAATGCCATTTCTGCCTTTTTCGCCTCAACCTTGGGAGCTGCCCTGCTTCCAATCGTCGATGCCAAGGCCGGTCTCGCACCACACGTCCAGCAGTCTCAGCAGTCCCGGTCGCAGAACTCTGAACGCGACCTATTCGAACGTCAGCACGGTGAGCTGGAACATCCACAGACGCGCCAAGAGATTGCATCCAGCATCGCCGGAGCCCTCCCTTGCTTCCACGGAGGTGTGGCTTCTACGGAAATCATTTCTACCAGAGCCATCAACACTATCCGACTACCCCCGGTGGAGCCCCCACCGCCCATTCCCGGAGCGAGGGTCCGTCAGGCCTAC
>JAZHYW010052438.1:0-45980 GCA_037355805.1 Ixodes ricinus
TCAGGCTCCTTGTCGTCACAGTCCTCGGGACAGTACAACGGGTCATTGTCACTTTGCCTGCGCATTTGAGAAGCATCCAAGTGCAAAACCATGTACACATATTGTAAGAAAACTCAATTCTATACTTACTTGCATCTACCTTATATACAAACAGCCCATCAGAAAACAAACAAACATTGGCACACCTACGCATTATTCACCCTAATCTGATTGCAGGCCAAAGCAACAAGCACTCTGACCCAATCCAATGGCTCTCACGTGACACATGACACCCTTGAAAAAAATACAGGTTCAAGTGATCAGATGTAACCCGCTACTAATATGTCGCCTCAGAGAAAACTGTATGAAAGAGGTTACACATAAAGATAGCACAAAGGACAAGAATTAGTCAAAAGAGGAGGCATAGAAATACTGTAGAAGGCTTGTACCTTTGGCTTCAAGCAACAGAGAATGCTGAATGGAGCGTAGACACAAGTTTTAATTGGACTAAAACAAATGTCATTCACCTTCACATGCCGAAACTTGATATTACACGCTTCAGTGAATCAAGCACTAGCCTTTAGCGACTTCCAGATTTGATTTAAAAAAATATGTTGTCGACGAAACGTCGCAGGAGCATCTGTCCGCGAAACATTGCATTGTCGACGAAAAGCGTGTCTATGAATAGCTGTCCATGCAACGTAATTCCATGAAATTAGTTTTGATGAAACGATAGGGACCGAGAGCAGCATTTGCATCTTCTTTGGAAATCATAACTTGCAACAGACGAATACTGATTTTGGTAGTTTTTGATATGATATGCTGTTAGAAACCTGCTACGCATGTAAAGTATTAATACATAATCTACTCACATGTCGCAGTCGTCATCGAGACCAGCATCCACATCATAGATGTCTCTCCTGAAAATGGGTTGCCAGAGCTCATTTAGAAACCTGGCAAATACAAAGTGCGACAGAGGAAGAAACATGATGTACACGGAGAACAAGTCATCTCCTTCTTGAGGAGAGAGCCGAGGAGGCAGCAGCAGTGATGTCACAGCGCTGCGCTATGATTAAAGGATGATTTCGGGGCAAACACGACAGCATCACCTGCTAGTCGTAGCAGCGGCTGCCCCAGCCTTTTCTGCCCGAGCTCCATCGATTCTGTATGATTTAAGACTTGACCTTCATCGATTGGGAGAGGAAATACCTCAAATACGTTAAGTGAGTAGTTCACACAGAATCAGCAAAAGGCAAGAAACCTGGGATGTGACAGCTGGAAACAATGCAACGTATCGTGCGATTGGTGCCGCTCGTGCATATCAACGCTCTGCCTGCTACTAAATCACTGCTTGTCCTTACATTTCTCTCGTGCCTAAAAAACTCCCGTTGCAACAGCTAGCATACTTGTATGTGGACATGCAATCTAAAGGTACGTACAAGCGGCGATTGAGAGGTAGGTGGAGCTTTGGTACTGTGGAGACAAGGGCGGATCCAGAACTCAGTTTTTTTTTTGGGGGGGGGAGGGGGGAATTTTTAAGGATACTATTCTCCCATTCTTTCTTGTGCAAGGGGGTCCACCCATGTCAAATTGCCCTCCGAGAAGGGGGAGGGAGGGGGGTCGACTTTGTTTCACTGTGTGGAGACTGGTTATAACTAAGTCGGTTATATCGAAATAGCGGTTACAGCGAAGCGATCACGATTTCCCATTCTTTGCTGCACTTCGTTAACCAAAGTCGGTTATAACGAAATAGCGGATATAGCACAGTGATTTTTGACTCCCATTACTTTGTTATAACCGGTCTCGACAGCATGTGCGAGCGGCACGAGTCGCACAGTTCGTCACATCACATCTCTGGAAATTCCGTCTTTTGTAGCTTCTCTGTGAACTACTCATTTAACATGGGGCAATTCATGAAACCAATGCGACTAAAACCGAAAAAGAGACAACTTATGCGAGCAAGGGACCTGACGCAGCATGCTTCTGTTGTAGACACTGCAGTGCGGAAGACCCGTCCTGAGAGCCCCAGTGAGTGTGTAAAGGGCAGTGGCCACCCTCCGGTCGCACCAACGTAACCGTCGGGATATTTCCTCTTCCGTCCGACGAAGGTCAGGTCCTCGTTCATGCTGAATTGGTGGGTGTCGGACGGAAAGGGGCGGGGTTGGGGCCGCTGCTGCTTTGACTCGCAGGTGACGTCGTCATGGTTTTCCTTGTGACATCACCACAGCCACTTTCTAAGCTCTCTCTCTGAGAGGGAGACGACTTGCTCTCCGTATAGGCACTGACTACTAGGCAGTTTTTCAGAAGCTGGATTGCATGAACAAAAACATGTCTAATGCCATGATACGAGTCACAACCTGCATTTTGCATTTAAACACATACCCGGAGAACTCTTCATCGGCCTCATCCAATGCATCAGGATCCTCATCAAATTTGCCATTCTCCTCAGGCTTGCCATTGGACTGGCACAGTGCCATCCCCGACGGTGTTGTCTGATCGTCTTGTTTTTCAGTCTGGCAGCTTGCATCACGTAGAGATGGCTCCTTTTGAATGCCTAGAAAGTAGTGCATAACATCTTTGAACCTCCAACTTCAAATTACATAAGTTCATAATGATACAACATGGCAGTTTGGGATCAGATTTGGGACTCATATCCTGCTTCTCGGCTATACTCCATCACATGGGTTGTGTGCAGCAGAGGCCAAGACACAGACCCAAACATGTAACTTTCAGACTTGCTTTTTTTTTTTTTCACAAGCACTTGCGAAAGGAAAGCAAATCTGAAAGCCATGTGCCCCAGCCTATGCTTTTGCTGCACACAACTCCTGAGATAGAGTATAGATGTCTCATTAACCCAGTGTTTGGTTGACTGAGACATATCAACCAACTGAGGTGAGAACAATATTAGCATTCTCCCTGTGATTATGACACTTAACCATAATGACAGATCATGATTAATATTTTTTGTGGCAAACCCCACTTTATATGAAGGCCACTTGAAGGGTCTAAATTTTTAAAACTAGTGCTTCAGTACTTTACACTGTGCTGCAGCTTTATTTCTAATAAATGCTCACCTATTTCAAACTTAAATTTGATCAAAATTCAAATTTCAAGGTTTTACGTGCCAAACCTACAAGGGCATCTGGCACGCCCCTACAGGAGACTGAGGATTGATTTTCACCACCTCGGAATCTTTTGACGTGACACCGAAATCTCAAATACACGATGCCTTCTCCTAATAAGTCTCGGTCATATGTGGGCACCTCGGCCGGGATTACGGAGGGCGGCACTTTGACGCGGAGCCACTGAGGCGGCTCTTAACTTTGGTGAGAGAAGAGGACAAGTGAAAAGAAAATATTCTAATGTGTGTGTTAATTACTTACCAACATCTTTGCACCTGATATTCGTCTGGGTCTTCTTGCATGTGCCTTGTCGTACGTTGGCTTGGCAGCCAATTTCTGAATATTGTGGCAGCGCCAAAGGCAACGGGAAAGACAACAGGTCTGTCTCAGCTGAGACCTCTGCGCTGTCGTCGTCCACATCCATGACTGGATCTGTAGAAATCCCTTGATCGGAAGGTGCTGCCTCCCTCATTGCATCGTCGACCAGCTGTGTAGGCATTCAAATTGGTTGTCACCATCAAATTATGAAATATCTAAATTTTTGTTAAAGACAACAGTAGTGCCAGTTTCCCCACTTACAAGCAGATGTACAAATTTGTAATTACTAAGTTAACTTCACATAGAAAGGCGTGGCCTCAACATTTTTAACATAAAGTTTGACTTTACATGATTAAGTAACGAAGGGCATCGGGAACTTTTGACGTGACCAGAAGGTTAGCTGTACGACGTTTTCTCCGCAACAGGCGTCTGTAAAATTACATCCACGTCAATCTCGATTCGAGGCCGGCCTAGGTTGGCTCAGTAAATCGGCGACTTTGTAAAAAATCTTTCACCGAGCGACGGCTCGAGAAAGGTCGCTTTCCGGACAGCGTTTACAACGGAAAACAACAAACTTTCCGAAATGTAGTGCCAAGAGCCGAAGCCGGACGTATGCCGGTAATCCACCAATCATCACAATCCTATTTCCGGAATATTCAGTAGCTGGCGACTCATTTTACATTCGCAGTGTCTAGAGTTACGTCCGACGGAACCCGAAATAAAAATTAAAGTTACGTCCGATGTAACTTTACGTCATGGTTTTGAGTTACGTCTGACGTAACCCAATATAGAGATTAAAGTTACGTCCGACGGAACTCCAAATAAAAATTAAAGTTACATCCCACGTAACTTTACCCTAAAGGCCCGTTCACACTCTTGCGACCGAATACGACCGAGAGAGACTAGACCGGTTTTTAGGCCTCTTGCGATCTTTTAGGACCAGCTTCGCTGTAGCGCATCCGGTCCTAAAACCGGTCCGGTCTCTCTCGGTCGCAAGAGTGTGAACGGGCCTTAAGGTTTCGAGTTACGTCCGACGGAAATAAGTTACGGCCAGTGTAACCTACGGAACCTTATTGAATATGTTACTTTGTGGCCGAAACACGACGTAAACATAAAAATATATATAATTACTTCTGCATGGCGTCCGATGCAGCGTTGATAAATTGGTCAAAATCGCGGCGCTATTAGTCTCTGTATAACTCTGGTCTGACCTCTTGTGAGTGGACGTGTAAATATGATGTAAATAAACTTGTTTTTGTTTTGGAAAAAACAAAACAAAAAAAAACTCTAGGTTTGTTGAGGGGATTGGAGTGTGTTCCTCGTATGTAGAGGCTGCGTAGGCCCGGCGGGTTCGATACCCGTTACATACGCTTTTTTTTTCTCTCTTGTTTTTTTCATTTTTATTTTTGCAATTTTTTTCTTTTTTCGATTTGTTTTAAGATATGAAACCACTTCTTCCTAGACGCGACACGCAAAAGAAAAGAAAAACATTAAAAATGAAAACCGCAGCACGCGTGCTGCGAGCCTGAGAAGCTGTAGATGAGAAAGTTAGCCAGTGCAGTACAACCGCTAACCAGTGGTAATAACACGAACGCGTGCCGGTACCACGACCTACGCCGGTACGAAACTCATCCAGGTCGAAACGGGCAGAGGGTGGGGGTAACTTTATTTTTTATTTCGAGTTCCGTCGGATGTAACTTTAATTTTCACATTGGGTTCCGTCGGATGTAACTCGAAACCTTGGGGTAAAGTTACGTCGGGTGTAACTTTAATATTTATTTGGAGTTCCGTCGGACGTAACTCGAATCCTTACGTAAAGTTACGTCAAACGTAACTTTAATTTTTATATCGGGTTCCGTCGGACGTAACGCTAGACACTGCGTTAGCAAAAGCACTGCAAGCGCAAGCTCATTTCGGTGCGAACGCAGCACCTCCGGCGAGTCCGACACGGCCGTGGCTGGCATGCTCTCGCTGGCCGAGCAAAGCCAACACCTTGCAAAGCGTCCGCGGCGAACTCGGCGAACCCTTTTCCGTACTCTTTACCCAAGCGCAAGCATTACCAACCTGGGATCTCTTCCTCTTGATGGCCGCTCCTCTCTCGATGGGGGGTCGCCGGGGTTCAGTGTGTTTGAAGAGCGTAGGCACAGAGCCTCGCTTCAGTTTCCGATTACAACTCGCGAGGCCGAACTCCAGCTTCAAAAGCGTAGTCGCCTCGTAGCTGTCCGCCGTGAAGTGTTCCGAACACAAGCGTGAGCTGCTTGTCGGTGTCCAGTTCTCTCGGCGCACAGCTCGCGTCCATTGTAGCCGCAGGTGACTTTCCCCCGGAAAGCGATGATAAGAAACGCTGTGGTTGCCGCCGGTGTTGTTCGAGCAGCCAACCGCGCAGCACAACTCACCCGGCATTACGAATCCTCTTCCGCTGCAATTATGGATGATTTCTAACTCGAGAAGCAACGCAAACGAACATCAAACCGAACAGAAGCACCAGGACGTGCCATACTCAGTACCGCGCTTGCGATGCGCCCACCCGTGACGTCATCGGATAGGGAAAAGTAGGGATTTCTTGTTGTTGCCAGTAGAGAGTCGCCTGATGGAATTTAGGCGCACGGCGAAATCAGAAAATTCAATAACTCAACGAAAAAATTTTATTTTTATAAAATATTTTGGTTTCCAGCTGAGGCAGAGATACTGAGTGGGCATGCCAATTTTCAGCCAAATCGAAGACTATGAAAATATCGGCGGAGTTCCCCTTTAAGGCGTGGGTCTGTCCCTCCTAGTTGTGGGTATGTAGCCACTTCGAGGTTTAGTTTATGAATGGCTCAAGAGATGGCGTGTTCCGGAATTAACTTTATGTAGAGATGACAGATGGCGCTTAGCTCATGTTGCGGAGCGGAGAGCGCGCAAGGCGGCGGCAGCGCGCTCGCAGACAGAATCCAGCCGTGCGAGAGCGAGAGGCCGAAGCATGTCGTCAGGCTGCGCGTCGACGCCGCCAAGATCCGGCCGTGCGAGAGCGGGAAGCCGAATCGCGTCGTCAGTCTGCTCGGCGACGCCGCCAAGATCCGGCCGTACGAGAGTGGAAGCCGAAGCGGCACGGCAGCGTCGCCAAGATCCGGCCGTACGAGAGCGGGAAGCCGAAGCGGCACGGCAGCGGCGCCAAGAGGATCTGCAGAACGTCAGGGAACGGGAAGCGGCAAGAAAGCGCGCGTATCGGCAGGCAGACCCCGATGCAGCGAGAGCTCGTGAGGCGTCTGCAAAACGCATCAGGCGAGCTCAGCCCGAAGGTGCCGACGCGCGGTTTAAGCGAGACTTTCTAGACGTTTCGTTCGGCCATAGCTGTGGTGTGTGTGATAGATTGTGGTTTGTATACACACACACAGTGTTTCTCACGTCTTTACATGGCGATGAGTGGGCGAATTAACGGAAGAATCGCTGGTTTACCGACGATTCACTCCGGAGCTTCGCCCACTCATCATCATTCACCACGTGGATATGCTGTGACTTTTTATTCCGGTTCAGGGAAAACGGTTCAGCTCCGGTCCAACTTCAGAGTGAAAAGATAAAGGTTCAAACCGGTCCGTACTCATATGCTAGAAAAACAATTGACGGCAGCAAAAAATAAACTATGCATATTTTATAAAAGTGTTACATGTAAAAAGCAAAGGCTTACATTACTGTGTGGAACGAACGAGCTAGTGCTGGGGCACCTCGGGAGGTGGGTGAAAGCACAGTTCAATGTCAGGCAGCTGACCGAAGAAGCCGGACGTCGTCAAGCATATCCGGGGAAAAACGGCACCTTTGAGACGATAAAATTAACTTCAGCGCATAGAGGGCTCGCTTCACGCTCACCTGGGTCGCAGGCACTCCCAGGGCTACTTGCGCCAATTCGTAGTTCCGGATAGCGTTTCGTTCTCTCTGCCCAAAACTGCAACACGTTAGCGTCATTTGAAAGCCGCGGCCCCTTGTGTAGCATTTCCAGGAGGCATGCTATAACAAGTGGGTTACGGGTACCTCGAACGTGAACACCAGCCTCAACCTCTCTTCCTTGAGGAGCGCTTCCAGGGCGTCTTCCGAATCATCTAGAGCTGCCGCAAGTTCAGACGAAAGGGCAGAAACTTGCTCGCATTGCAGAGCTGTAATTCGCCTCCAAGTCTTTGTCAAATGCAATGTGGCCCGGTACTTTCGCTCAGGGATGAAAAGAAGGCGGTAGCGGGGATTCAGGTACACTGCTGCACAGAAGACATCCGTGTCAAGAAGCTATCGCACACTCTTTTTCATTGACTGGACCGCGGCCTTTGCAAACGGCGACAATATCTTGGAAGTGTCCATGCATGAACATCTAAGCCATGCTCCGTAAAAATCTCCTGCAGTGAGCTGTTCCTTCTGCAAAGTCTTCGTCGCCACCTCTGACGGGCGAAGCGATACTGCGAGCATTTCGACTTCCGCCCATACGCCTTCAGTCAACCTGGAGCTTTCTTATTTTTAGAGGAACCCTCCTGCGAAGCGTCTTAGTTCAAGTAGCCTGGTGAGCATATACTGCGTGGACATCCACCGCGTTGGACAGTCAAGCACTGTTTTCATCAACCCTAGCTTCAATCCGAACCAGCCGAACCGCCAAACTGAGGGCCTCGCAGAAAAGCAAGTACGAAAGAACACTGGCACAGAGTTCCACGCTAAGGTGGACTGCAGCGAACGCTAGCAGCTCGCCTAGCATATCCAGTGCTAAGAGCCTATTCGCGACTCCAGCGACCTATAGGGGCGCCGTCCAGCAGGCACCCCATAGGTTCAGCGGGCACTCCAGGTCAGCGCCGGTTCAGGCCGGGCCGCCTGAACGGGTGGCGCATTCAATTTAACAGATTTTATTTTGTTTAATGCCCAATTTTATAGGTATTTGAACTGAGACGGTTAAGTGTAGCCGGTGCACATAAACTTGCAGAGCATAGTTTTGTTTTCCCGGTGTTTTTTGTTCTTTTCATGTCAATCTTTCGTTTCGGAGATTTCGTTCAAAACCGAAACTATGGGCTCCGGAGAGACGGTAATAGACTTTAATCAGTTTTGATCATCTAAGGAAAGCGGCGATGACTACAGAATTGTTCCACCGAGAGTAATTTTCAGCTAACTCGCATGCCTCGACCATGCGACTTATCTGTCCGCGAAATCGAGCTTTTGTACGTATCCGCATTTAAGAAACAGCTCCAGTCGTCTGCTCGGTCAACAGCACAGGCTGCAGGAAAATTACGAAAATTAAGCAAGCACTTCTTGAACCAAGGAGCATGTTAACCTGCTGGCGCCCCACGAAGGAGCTGATACTCGTATTTCAATTCAGGTTTTAGTAGCAATCGTGAAGTCATTTTAACGTACTATGTCCCACTAAAGCGACATTAGTATATTCTTCGGGTTGAAATATGAGCTTAGTTGATTAGCTGTTAGGTGAACTGCTGAATAAAAGTATATTTGACAGACAGAGAGATACTACTTAAACTTAGCCAAATGGTTCTAGCCGGTAGCACGGAGACGAATGCGGACAAACTGAAGAGAGTCTTCGTCGGAGATTCACGCAGAACCTCTCTGCATTGAACTTGACTTCGAAACCTGAACGGAGAAAATGAGTATTTTTTCTGGCCGGTCAACCTGAGCAATGTAGACGTATATTGCTGCTGGCTTCGACGGGGGTATAATATAAATATTGGAGGCGCGATAGATCATAATACCGTGACAGCTTCTAACTTTGCGAGACGCGTCCCCCACCTTTTGAAAACAGATAATTTCCCTCATTAATCATATGCAGCGAGCAGGTTTGCTGAATCACGTAATTGCGAAATCAGCCCAACTCCTTCAGCGTGGTCCAGAGGCTTTTTCGGCGAAAAGCAGCCAAGATGAATAGCCAACGCACCGACCGGTGTGGGTGGCTCAAACTTGAAGCTAATCGAACACAACCAAACTCAAGAAAAGCAGCTATCGAACCTTCCCATTCACTTGACTGCAACATTGGTGTTCCCTCCAGTGAAACACCTCGTCTGTCGTCCTCAGTCCACTGTTGCACATCCTTATAAAGAAACCACTTATCAGTTACCAAGTAGTCGTCACTTTGAATGTGATTCGAGACAGACAAGAAATCAAAACGTTTTTCCGTGATTCCTCCCCATTCAAGAAATCGAAAGCACGCGACCATGTGTCGTGGAGTAAACGGGCTTTCAAACATGTGATGGAAGGAAACAATCAACTGAGGCTTCACCACACTAATGAACACTCAGGCAAACTTAAGAAATTTTCGGACCTTCGTCAAATTACATTGTTCGCCACCGCGCCGACAACACATGTCCGCCGCGAAAGCCACCAGAGACGCGGAGGGGCGCGGAGCGACCTGGTCCGGCTGGTTCCCGGTTTTTCCGCTTGGTGGCGTCCGTTTTGCTGGAGTCGCGAATATTCCGCGGTTGAGCAGCGACGCGCGGAACGTGAAGTCTCTTTGTACGATCATAGCGCTGAATTTTGAGGATGGCTCGTAGGATTGGCCGCGGTCCATCATCGGTTGAAGCTGAGCATAAGCAACGAGAGTCGTCATGTCTTTGAACGCGCCTGAGAGTCTGTTCAGAGTAGCGGCAACACGCGAAACGCGTCGGCCGCCCGCCGTTGGTAAAAAAAAAAATAAATAAACACGAGAACGCACTTTGAGGGTGGAGAGGAAGCAATGCTCAGAAGAGCTGTGCGTATTGAAGTTTGTGTTTTTGAGGAGAAAACGCTTCGGTCCTTGCTGTTTCTGCTACCGGAGATCGAAGCTGTTTTGCTGTTTTCTGTAGTTGTAACTGTTAACTGAATCACCCCTTCCCTTCCTGGTGCTAGACTTTAATTTCGGTCAGATTATAAAATCCGCTGAGTTATTTTAAAAGCAGATTAGATGCGCCACAGTAGGTCAACTAGTGCAGGTTCTAAAATATCCATCGGCCTTTGTATTGCTGTATTATCCGATCAGTTCTACAATAAAATCAATGCGTTTAAAGTAAATTGCACACAACTCTACAAAATTTAAAGACAAAAAAAAACAGAACTCGGACTAAACGCAAAAAAAATAAACAAGGACAAAGAGAGGTATAGACAACACTAGGCGTGTTGTCTGTATCTTCGTCCTTGTGTTTTTTTTCTGACGTTCAGTTTGAGATGAAAAACCAACTAGCATCCGTTTTGCCACCAAACACGCTCATTAATTGGTCATTTTTGCTGACGTACGAATTGGGTTTGTTCTAGTGATAAAATTTCTATGATGAACCATTTCCGGTCCCCAAGAAAAGGTTGGGACGAATGTGGGCATTTATTAAAGAAAAACGTAAGACCAGAAAGCCCGGAGAATTTATAGTTACTGTGCTCATTTCCGTTTCAGTTTCGAGAAAAACTTTATAAATTATGAAGACGACCGTTATGTAAAAACCTGATATGGAAAATTGCAGAACCTTCCGCTACCTTTTTTTTTTTGCTTTTTGACTTTTTACATTGACGAAACGCCGCAAAAATAATTTATCAGTTTTGCCCAGGAACGAAAAAAGAATTATTTCGATCCGGTTTAACTCCGATTTGCGCGAAAATATTGTTTTGTTGTAGCATTTTTTGGTTTATTATTTAGGTTACTGTGTTTTTCGCCACGCACTTTTCACGTGACCTTACTTCGCGTATGAACCGAAAACCGAATGGAAAATATACCGGTTCCGCTCCGGAGCGAAAAAAATTATTTCGTTCCGGTTCAATTCCGGTTCGCGCGAAAATAACGTGTTTTTTCCGGTTTTCGGTTCACGGTTCGGGTTCAATTTCAATACCCTGCTGATGGGTGACTAATGCAGCAGTCCCCGAGCGGCTGATGCCATGCCTTCAGGATTTCGAAAGTCGTCTTGTCTCGATAATGTCCAATTATTGTTGTGCCTTTAAGAATCGGAGTACACGAGCAGGAATTGCAATGAAAGGGAAGATGACCATTGCAATTCCTGCTCGTGTACTCCGATTCTAAAAGCACAACAATAATTGGACATTATCGAGACAAGATGACTCGCGAAATCTTGGAAGCGCATTGCATCAACAGCTTGGGGGACTGCTGCATTAGCCATCCATCAGTGACACTGCTTCAAACCGAAACCTTGTTTTTTAGATCGGACTATGGGGCAAAGCCATATAGTTCTTCGAAATTTTCGAATTAAATTTATCAATACCAGAAAAGGAGCATATTTTAAGGTCATTAAATTTAGCGATGGCTACAGTGTCAATCTGCACAGGGTACACTGGAAAAAAAATATACGTAGGAATATCCGGAATAATAGAACTTTGAATGGTAGAAAACACTGTAATAAACAAATAGTTGAGTACACTGGCCCAATCAGTACTGGCAATATCTTCGCTGTCCAAATGGAAAAGGTTCCGGAAGAAATATCCCCGAAAAAAATGGCCCCAGAATAAAGTCCCCGAAAAATATGTCCCCGAAAAAAAAAGGCCCCATATGGAAAGTGGAAAAAAATTACCCCAAAGGGTTCTCTATGGCTGGGTTTCCCTGATTCTCATGGCCTTCGGGCGGTCCTCTTATTGTCCGGTCACAAATTACTTGACCCACCTAGTGGTAGAAAGGGAGACTGAAAGTCACACAAAGCAACCGAAGTAATATATCGTGGGATAGTTAGGAAACCGGATATGACTTTGTCGACAGTGTTCATAAATTTTAGATAGCCGGTCTCGTTCGTATCGTCTGGTCAGGTGCTTGGTCAGAGGGGTTCATTCACATCGGGGCTTGGAGGCTGCTGTGGGGTGAGTTTTTTTATCATTCCATCAACAAATGAAAGTGCAATTTGCTTTCTGACAAACAATTAATTTACTCGTGTTTATTGGTTTACGATTGCTAACTTGCAGCAAATCTTAGCTTTACATGCAGTTTTTAAATCTTTGTTTCAATTCTACTTAAAGACTGATATTGATAAATCATGCTACAGTTTCAATAACTGATATTTATAACACTATGATATATATTTCCAGAATGGAGAACTTGAGTCCAACAACGGAGGAATAAAGTTGAGCGTGGATGAGTACAGGTACACGAAACAGAAAGACCTGGCATTGGGAGTCTGCTGGCGCTGTGTCAAGCGCGGCATTCACTACCAGGAGCCTTGATTGTCGACGGGACAACAGGAGCCTACAACCAGACTGTTCGTCATAGCCACCCCACCCCCCCGACGATGCTGCAATTAGTGTGGCCAAATCAAGAATCAAGATTAAAGAGGTCGCCTTGCTTCGAAAGAAAAGCTTGCCGCCGTTATCGCCCAAGCCGTGAGGGACCTGAGTGAAGATGGAAAGTGCCCCATGAAAAGTGAGCAGAGCCTGAAGCGCTGTACTCGCCAACAGCAGGGTTCACCGTACGCAGCGAATCCTGCCAGCCCCAGGGACTTCGTTGTTGAGCCACACTGGACGACGACTGCTGGCATTCAACCACAGCGTTTCCTCTGCTACGACAATGAACCTGACACTAAAGCCCGACTGCTCGCGTTCGCCAGTAAGCCTTGCCCGAAATTGCTAGCCCAGAGCACCATATGGTTTATGGATGGGAACTTTGGAGTCTCTCCGAAGGGATTCCTGCGGTTGTACTTCATCCTGGTACCTCTAGGAGAGAACGCTGACTCTGTTGCTTACGCTTTATGACAAGGAAATCAAAGAAGCCTATGAAGAGCTTTTCATGTCCCTCGCTATAGAATGTGAGTTGCTAGGACTGACACTCTCTCCCGACATCGTAATGTGCGATTTTGAAAAAAGTGACCATGAACGCTGTCAAGGAAGTGCTCGGGGAAGGCGTCACCATAAAGGCCTGCTCCATTCATCTGTGCCAGAGCACCTGGCAAAAGGTTCAAGAACTCGGACTGGCAAGGCTCTACAGCAGGGGTCTCAAACACGCGGCCCGCGACTGGCTGGGACACGGCCCGCAGGCAACCGGCTACGCGTCCCGGTTGCCATGTCTCGAGCGCTAGAAATGGTATGCGCCATAATGATATCATCTCACTGATTAATTTTGGCTCGAAAAGTAGCCATGTTATTTTAACGCATTCGCATAGTTTTTACTTTTCTGTTTATTTGACCTTTGTTTCGCTTTAAGTTTTGCTTCTCAGCTTGCTGTAATGTACAACAATTTTGCTACTAGGCAGCAAGTGCGAGTTCTTTCTTGGATGCATCTCGGCTGTGCGAACTCTCGATCAGCAGGAGCAGGACAAACTGCCAAAGATAAAGCTACGGGTCGGGGATTCTCGCCATAAAAAAATATCACCATTAAAATACAAGCATTTCTTCAGGGTGTTTTAATAAAAATCGTCAGGAATGCACGCCCTGTCAAATTAACTGATTGTTTTTTAGATACCTGTTGAGCTTGGTCAATTCCTGCGTGACTTGAACGGGTACGACAGCATACTTGCTCTCTTGTTCTATTAAAAAGACCAGCACGTTGGCAGGGCGGTGTCACTTTTATTCTTGTTATCACATCAGGTCAGGGCCCAAAGCAGTCATATAAATAAATCGAAACTAAAGATGTCACTGAAAAAACCGAGTTTGAAGAAAGCATAGAGCACTAAGTCTCTTCGCTTTATAGCCCCCCCCCCTCCCCGTCAAGTGTTGGCCCTCGGCCCTTCTAGTGTGGGCACTCTGGCCCCCACTCTCCAGTGAGTTTAACACCGCTCCTCTACAGAGAAGACGACAGCTTTCGTACTTTCATTTGGGATGTTCGACGCCCTCGCCTTCCTGCCGCCCGAAGACGTCGAGAGTGGCATGCATGTCTTGAAGGGGATGAGGCCAGAAGCCACAGGAGAACTTCTAGACTATTTTGACATAACCTATGTTACCGGAAGCTATCGGCGCGTAAATCGAGCGAACGGTGTCGTCAGCCTGCGAAGAACGGCATCGAGCTATCATCCCGCCACTTGGAATGTCCATTCGGCGACGGTAGATGGAGGTCACAGGACCAACAACTACTCTGAAGCATGGAACCGGAAATTTGGAGGCGTGGTCGGCCACAGCCATGGTCATGGCCACAACCGGAATCTACCGAGACTCATGAAGATTGCCCAGGATCGAGTGAGTGCTCCTCCCAAGAAGAGGTGCAAGTTCAAACTCGTCGAAACGCAACGCTGTCTTCACAGCCTCTGCGAAGGTACGCCGCTGGGGCAATCGGAATGGAAGATTTTATGCATGCCTTCGGCCGTACGATCTGCTTTTACCTTTTCTTTTGGGAATCTAGAGTGTGTCATTTTATTCCTGATTTTGTAACATTGCATCTTAACTATATTTTGTTTTTTCATTGTGAAATAAGCATTTATAACACTTATAGCCAAACCAAATTATTGTGTTTGAGGAAATTTGAGAAGCTACTTGTGTACTATTTCTAAATAAGTAAAAAACGCGACACTGCTAGCAGAAACAAGCAATCGCTAGTCTTTTGTTTTTTTATAGAAACGAAAGGTTGTCATCAAAGTTATTATAGGTACTGAAAGTGTTCCTTTGGGGATATAATCCAGACGGTAAAATTTCGTTCCCAATAATACTCTTTCTAAGTAAAATGTGAAAATACGCCGATGTCGTGTTCGCGCTAACAGTGTCGCGATGTGTACCTCAAAGAATCGTATATTTCCTTATTTGTTGGGGCCGTTTTTTCCTACTTGCCACAGGGTGCCTTTTTTTCCGAAAGACATATGACCGAACCACCCGAAGGCCATGAGGATCAGGGAAACCCAGAGATAGAGAATCCTTTGGGGACATTTTTTCTTACTGTCCACCCGGGGCCTTTTTTCCCGGAGCATTATGAACTTCGACTTTTTATCCGGGGACATCTTTTCCAGGGACATTTTTTCCGGGGACATTTTTCCTACACCCCCAAATCTTCAAGTGTGAACGGAATCTTTTCAGTCCTACTCACAGTGTTCCAGAATAATTTTGGATTATTAATCAACATAGATGGTAAAGTAGAATTAAAACATTAATCTTTAGCATTCTTAAAAGAGACCCTGAAAGAAAAATAAATGTTTGTTTTTAACAGTCTAATTAAGATACGCGTGTCAAAAAAAGAGAAAAAACGCGAAAAAAACAAATTTTTAGAGCAATAAACGGCGCGAAACGCGATTTATTCGGTAGTCACCTCCTTTGCACTTGTTTTCTCCTCGGCATTTCGGGTGCGTGGAGGAGACATGGATCGGCTTGGCCATCGCGTTGAGGTGGAGAGAGTGTATAACAAATCTCGCTGAAGTGAAAATAGTTGATGACCATTCCGTGACGTCGTAAACTTTGTGCGCAGAATTTAAAATAGATTTCACGCTGCCAATATTGCTCTAAAAATTATTTTTTCCGCGCAAAATTATTTTGACAGACGTGTCCCAACAAAACTGTATAAAAAGCTTTTTTTTCTTTTCATGGGCACTTTAACCGCTGTTTTATAAGCGTCTAACTGCGAAGGAATAGGCATCCAAAACGGTGCTGAATGCCAGATAACTTGCTGAGCGCAACAAGCGTTTCTTATTTCCGATAACCGTTTAAGAAGTAAGGTATACCACGGTGATTGACCATTAGATATGATAGCTCTTATTGGTAAAACAGCGTCAATAAGATCATCTGCTTTGCATATGAACAAATTCCCATTTTCATTTAAGGAGCGATCTGAAATATTTTGTCAAGTCGTTTATAAAGCCGATACAGCTCGCGATCACTCTTTACAAAGTCCGTTTCATTATAATTTCTTATACTTTTCTTATTGGCAACTCTACGGCGTACCGCAACGTCTTACTGGCGACAGTAGGACGTATCAGCAATCTTGAGATTAAGTGGATTCCGCAAGACCAGAACGAATCACTGATGGAAGTTGTTCAGAGGATAGGGGACAAAGTTGGAATGTGCGTCGAACCCAAAGATATTGACGTGGTGCATCGTGTGCCCACAAAGGACAGGACAAAAACAAACATCATTGTAAGGTTCTCGTCACGTGCCGTGCGAGATAAAGTCTTGCAAGCGGCAAAAAAGAAAAGGCTCTCAGCTAGCGATATCGGGTTTTCAGATACCAATGCGGTGTATATTAACGAGCACCTCTGTCCAGAATATAAAGCTTTGCTGGGCATGGCAATTGCTAGAAAGAAAGAAAAAAACTGGAGATTTGTGTGGGTCTCGCGGTCAAAAATACTGGCAAGGAAGGCAGAAAATTCGAATGTCATTCACATCGCTTCTCGAGATGACCTGGATAAGATAGCATAGCCTCAAAAACCAAGACACCGAGCTAGAAATGCGTAACGGTGTGACGCGCACCATGACGTGTACGAGCTCTGAAGCTATAAGCCTTCTACACTGTAATGTTAGGAGCTTAAACAAAAACTATGATCCACTGGTCGCTTTGTTGACGCGGCTGGATGAGCGGTACAACGTTGTGGCAATCTCGGAGACGTGGCTTAAAAAAGATGAATTTATGAACATTCCTAATTATAGATTTTTATCCCTGCCAAGATTGGCTAGTTCAAGAGGTGGTGGCGTAGCATTATACATATCTTCACAAACCATATATAAGATATTACCAAACTTGACAGAGACTAAAACAGGCCTGTATGACATGCTGTTTGCGGAACTGGATTGTGGAGTCACTGTTGGTGTAATATACAGACCGCCAGAATCAAACACTCGGGCATTCCTAGAAAAGCTGGAAGATGTGTTGTACCGTCTTGCGAACAAAGATAACAAAACGATTATCTGTGGTGACTTCAACATAAATATAACAGACCCCTCAAGTACAGAATACCGGAACCTCCTGCTATCTTACGGCTTCCAGAACCATATTACAGATCCAACAAGAGTAACACTAACGTCTTGTTCAACAATAGATCATATACTCTCCAATTTTGAAGACAGCTCCGTAAAAGCTGGGGTTATAACAGAAAACGTCGCAGATCATTTCCCTACTTTTATTGTCGCTCCCAATGCAGAAAAGAACCTTCAAAAAGAACCCACAGTCGGCCATGGTGTATCAAGGTGGAATTACGAGGCAACTAAAAGGTCCCTTCAGGAGACAAACTTTTCTCAGATCAATTTTACCGACACTAACAATGCATATGATACCTTTTCAACACTGTTCAAGTCTTGTTGTATAGCACACAAATTCGTATCTCGCCGGGCAGCACAGCTTTATTCTCCCATTTGTCCCTGGATGAACGAGGAGATACTGAAGTTAATTAGGCTCAAGGAACACTGGTATAACAAAATGAAGCAAAACAAGGACAACGACTATTACAGGGAAAAGTTTAGAGTTGCACGGAACCTATCGCTATCCACCATGCGGAAGCGTAAAAAGCAATATTTTAGCAGCCGTATTGCAAAAGCTAACGGTAGCTCCAAAGAAATATGGCGCACAATTAACCTTGTAATGAAGTCCTCTCAACAATGTAACATTTTACCAGATTTGAACATTCTTAATTGTGATCAAGCGCACCTTGTGTCAATGTTCAATGACTTTTTCATTAACATAGGTACATCCTCAGCTGCAGTATCCGATGAAACGTCAAGAATTATCCTACCTAGCCCGTGCATTAATACATTTGTTTACGTAGAAATAACAGCCGCCGAAATTGTTGGCGTTGCCAGACAAATGTTATCAAACAAAGCTATGGGCCACGACGAAATCTCGGTAAACCTATTGAAAGACAACATTGACATCCTGTGCTACCCACTACAAAAACTGTTTAACCAGGCATTTTTATCGGGAATTTACCCAGAAAAACTTAAGATTGGGCGAGTAGTACCAATTTACAAAAATGGTGACCCTAATGACCTGGCTAATTATCGCCCGATTACAATTCTGTCCTGCATTAATACACTATTTGAAAAACTAATTGCCGCGAGAATAATGAACTTTGTCGAGAAATATAACATTTTGGTTGCTAATCAACATGGTTTTCGGAAAAACTTCTCTACAGGCACAGCAGTACACTCCGTATCCGAAATAGTCAATTCCTCCCTCAACAAAAATAGAACTACTATAGGCATATTCCTCGATATAAAAAAAGCTTTCGATTCTGTTAATCACGACATTCTTTTACAAAAACTTGAGCGCTACGGTTTTCGAGGGCCAGCTGGCAAATTTTTTCGTAGCTACTTAACAAACCGCACCCAATTTGTACAAATTTCCCATAATCAATCTACAACCGCGATAGTGAAGACTGGTGTACCACAGGGGTCGGTGTTAGGACCGATACTTTTCTCTCTTTTCATCAATGATTACGCAGCCTGCCTCAGACATTCCGAAGCAGTTTTATACGCCGATGATACAGCCTTACTAGTATCACATCATTCTCTTGAAGAGGCCGAATTACTAGCAAATAACGACTTGAAAAATACGATAACTTGGTTTAATTGCAACAAGCTGGTGCTAAATATTAAAAAAACTAAGTTCATTGTTTTCGCGTCTGATCGGAAACAACAATCATTTACATGTAACCTGCATCTAGGAGGTTTACACATCGACCAAGTTATCACTTATAAATACCTAGGAATTACCCTAGATTCAACACTACACTGGGCTCCCCACATTGACGAGCTATGTAAAAAATTAACCTTCGGATGCTTCTCATTAGTGAAAGCACGGAAACATTTTAGCAAACAAACATTACGCATGATTTATTTCGGTGTGTTTCATACTCATTTAACCTATTGTGTTGAATCATGGGGTTTCACTTACGCGTCATATCTAGCGAGAGTTGCCATTCTGCAAAGAAGGGCAATCAGGATAATAGCGGCAGCACCTATACATGCATCAGCTAAGCATCTTTTTAGTGAATTAAACATACTCCCCATCAACTTAGCTCGCGACCATAAGACTGCCACTTTAGTCCAAAGAATTTTAACCCAGAATACTCCATATCACTCTTCTATATTCAATTTTCCAAAACGTGAAACCCGACAACTACATTATAATAACCTTAACTTGCCGATAACTTACAATGCTTACGGGCGCCGCTTAATATCGTTCATTGGTGCGAAGATATGGAATAACATTTCATGTAATATAAAACTAGCAACAAATTTTGTACTCTCATTAAAACGATTTATTTCATCTGAAGTGTACAACTCACCCTGTTAACTCCGTACTAGTAGTTATATTATTTGTGCAGCTATGTATAGATTGTGTGAATGCCTATAGGATTGTTTTAAATGTGAATGTTTTTTTAATGGATCCATTACTAGCCATGTCGGCTATGGATCCAGATGACTAATCAGACATTTCTTTGTACATCTTTACGTGAATAAACATTGATTGATTGATTGATTGATTGATTGTTCTATTACGTATCATTTCCATGCCAATATTTTGGTGTGAAATAACCACGATCGCAGTTCGAGTGGGATTGTGCTTCTTCCGCAATTGATAACAAAAACTGTTCTGTATATAAATAGGCTTTTACGCAGCACTCTTATTTTATTCTTTTGTGCATTGATTTCTGGCTTACCCACACTAAAACATTTTTAGCGTAAACTTCGTCAAGCTTTGTCATATTCTGCCTCTGCCTCCCTCTAACAAAATAAAATTTCATGAAATATAGTTGAAATTACATTTTAACCCACAAATATTTATTCTATAAGGCTTTTAGTATTTTTGTCAGATCAAATATAGTTGCTTCGGGTACCATAATCCTTGTATTCTCTATCGTTTCTACATCTACGAAATTGTACGTATCTGCATGAGCGCATTATATTCTTGCGCGTACAAACGTGATTTTTTATATTGTTTCTAGTTACAACAATCAGTGGATGGTTCTTGATTACAAACTTTTCGATCCCACCTCTAAGAAACTCCCAAAGAACTTGCTGTGGATTCTTGAGCAGATGCCGTAAGCCACAACTTATCTTATTCTGAGTTCGATTAGCGGTATTATAACGTTTCTTTGGTGTCGTACGTTCAGGAAATTGGTTTGGTTTTCATATAGGAAGAAAGATGTGATTTGGCCAGCTAAGATTCTGGTCTATATGCTTAAGATTCTTATAAAGAGGATGCGGAAGGAAGGTCGTGGGAGAATGCAATAAAAACGCCAAATTGGCTTGGCATCACAGTAAATCAGCCTTTGCGAGGGTCGCTACGAAAGTAATACTTTTATTTATTTTCTTAAAACCTGCAACAGACACAAACCGCGCAACGACATTTATTCATACATCACGTTGACAGATACGGCACCTATTTTGCCCTATTTTGCATAGTCTTTTTAACTGGCTATGCATTTTCACCAGTGATGATCAAGAGCCTCCAAGCCGCGACGGTAAAAATGTGAACCCACGGAAGTGGCCTACTGGCTTACAACGCTCAAGATGGCATAGTTGCTAGGAAAAGCTTCCCTCGCAGTCCATCTGTCATTGCCTTAAGCACAGTGAAGACAGAAGGTGCCAGTGAGGTAGGGAGGTCCCGCCAAGATTGAAAATGTGCTGAACTGTCTTATAATCGGTATGGGGCCGGCTTCCCTGTTTCAAGAGAAATGGTTCCTTTTTTCTGACCTGACTATAGCAATTCTGACCTTTAACTTAGTCAGGGTTCCGATGTAGCGTCCAAACTTGGTTTCTCCGGGTTTCAAAAATTTAGAAGGATCACCCTTTCCCTCTCTCAAAAGACAGTGCACACCATTCTACCTGCTGAGGGCTCCGTCTCGGACTTTTTCTGCACTGGTAAATTCACCAATCGCCACAGCATACACTGCCGTTTTGACTCAGGCTCGTCGTGTTGACACCACGTTGCATCATCGGTGACGATGCTATCCAGAAAACTGTCACCTTTAGCCTCGTATAGATTCGGTAGGTTCTGGCAAACTTCCACACGGTGCTCCTTCTGTTTATATGTGCAAAGTAGGGGACGCTGCTAGCGCAAACGTTTCGATATTGCCATGTTGTCAACACTGTTTTCAATGCATTAAAGTAGATACCCAACTACATACGAAGCTCTCTGTTCGTAACCCGCCGATTTGTGCAAATGAGCCACTCGAGACGCTCTTCATTTTGCGGTGTGATAGCTGCGCACAACCCTCCTGAACCTGGCATGTCTTTTGGGTCGCTGTGGCCAGTGTTGGACAGAATACCCGATAAAAGTATTTAGATTAAGTTACTAAATACCTGCTTCATCAAGTATTTAAAATACTATTTAAGTTACTTTCGCTGTAAAGTATCTTGAGTAGAGTACAAATACTTAGAAATGTAATTCAATTACTTTTGAAGATACTTCCGGATTGCGCAATTTTTATCAGCGTCAGTGACAACGACAATTATACAGCTGCGCAAATCTGGGTTACCAGAATGGTTTATTAGCACGCAACACAAAACGGAAAAACAAACAAAAAAATGTATCGTAGGGCTAGCTATTTTATGCAGTCCAACTGTAAGGAGCAGGATATTGTCACGGATGACAAATAATAAGGCAGCGAATAATTGAAGAAACTAAACGTTTAATTGGGCGAACTTCTGCCCAAAACAATATAGAGAAAGACTGGCGTCGCAGGCGCCGATGTCGGCGAAATAGCAGGATCGAGCGCTGGGGCGAGACCATCTCCGGACCGCCACTCGTAGCGCCTTTTGTATCCGCGTTGGTTTCTGGAACATTCGGCGTAGAACGTTTGGCGCGTAGAACATTCGTTACTCGATAAGACGGCAAGATTCTCGAACTTACGAGAATGTAAAGTTGAAAGAATAAATAAAAGAGGAGTCAGCTCCCTGGTATCGAACCTGGAGCCTTCGCGCGAGAGCCAAGCGCGGCAACCATTCGGCCACGCGCTCGCTCGGCAACGCGCGTGACAATATCACTGAAACATGTTACAAAACATTTCTGGGACAACAAGAACGAGCTTGCTTTAGCTATTGGGGAGCAGATCAGACCGTGGCGCCCCAAGCGGTTAACTTTATAACTACATGGATGGGGACAACAAACACAATGACTCAGCACTCGGCTGACTTAACCGAACGCGGCGTCAGCGTTCGGCCGGAGTTCGTGTTCTCCGGTGAGGGGGAGGAGGGGCTTTTTTGTTTCCACTCTGGCCTGCATGAACAATGCAGCATGCACGGTGCCCAGCTCAGCACAAAAGCCTAAGTGGGTCAAGCTCGCATCCTCTGACAGCTGCTTTCGGGAGAGATCCGGCACTTAACATCACTTCGCTAATTGTTAGTATTTTTACATTACACAGTGCCCCACGCTCTATTAAAAAAAGATGACACGAACATGCCCACAAGGACTGTGGGCATGTGCGCAGGCCTTGTGTTGGGTAAACATCAAGCTGTGGGGGCAACAAACGGGTCAGAGCGCCTCGACAATAGCGACATCGCTGAATATCACGTCCTGCGGCTCACCTTAGACGCATCGTTTAACCTCAATCCATATTCCCCATAGGGGAGTTCGATATAAACGAAATTAGGATACGGATATGAGTGACTGGGTAACAAAGAGAACCCAGATAATAGCCATGGCAGTGGTCGCACCTTCTTCAAGTAGGTTGCGTTCAGAAAGGCACTCAATGTGGGGGACGCTTTGTTGGCATTTTGAGAGGTCATCCAGCTCGTAGTTCATTTCCTGTCTTGTTCTCTGCTTATCAATGTTCGCTTACAGGCAGTGTTCGCGAGAGCAATAGGTAACGAACTGACAACAAAAAGAACAGAAACAAAAGAAAACCTCGACGTTTTGCCGTAGCGGGATCAAATATACAAAAAGCAAAACAAAAATGTCTTCTTTTCTTTTTTTTTTGTGTCCACTTCTCATTTTCTTTTATATTTTTTTCTTGACACTCAAGTCCGCATTGTTGTCGTAGGTTGTTCTCCGGTCTGCGTTGCGCCTCAGGGTGGCAATCCTTACTTCCGTAAAACGACCCCTTTTGTTTGAGGATTTTTGGGGGAAACTCTAGGAAACAAAAAGCGCCTTTGTGAAGGTGAGGGGAAAACCTTCATTGTACGAGCTTTGGGCTGAAATATGAGTCACAATCGGCAGAAAAAAGATGTTTTCACGGGCTGAGTCAAAGTCACCGTAGCTAATCGGAGCTAGCAACAGGATTTGGTTGCTCGAAAGAATGTTCACGCTTGTACGTGCCACGCCCACGCCACTTCATCCGAAAAACTCGAAAAATGGTGGAATCTCCAAAATGTATTTGAGATAATGATTACAAGATACTCAGAAATGTAATTAAAATAGAGTATCAAATACTCTCGATCAAAAGTACTTGCAAGATACCAAGATACTTCAAAAAGTATTTCAAATACAGTATCTTGGGTAGAGTATTTGAGATAGGCACAAGTCTGGCTGTGGCCAGTCCCAAAATGCACCGCCCATCACCTTACAGGGCTTATATCTTCTGTTACAACTCCGTAATCGTTCCGCAAGCGTTGGTGAATGTCAATGGTTTCATTTTCTTCCGTATGTGTGAATTCAATTAAGTACCTTTGCTACACACGCACATGTCATCAAAATTACCTGAATATTGCCGATCAGGTTGAAGATATACTGCCATATGCTACCAACATACGCTGTGGCCTCTTGGGCCGACATACTAAAATAGGATGCATCACTTTCGGAGCGACCCTCGTACAATATGAGTCCCTTCATGTAATGAGTGTAATTTCTATAAAAGGTTGCATAAGCCTGAAACACGTTTTGAGCATGCAAATACAAAACATCACATCCCGTTGTGAACCTAATCACATTCTCTTAAAACGCAAGCTTTAGATTGAGGAAAGAAGTGTTCTTTTAATACGGAATGTGTTTTTTCAGTCGAATGTTATGAAAAAACCGTCACGAAAAACCGTCACATCAATTTTCCTGTTACATTTAGCAAGGAAATTGACCTGACGTGACCACGTTGTGCGACCTCGGGTCGCGCGACGTCAAGTTCTGCGAGTTGGCTCTGCGAGATGGTAGTTTGCGCTCAAAAGAATTTATGCTCCCCGATATCTGTCAGCATGATCAAGGTTATGTATTTTTCTTTATAACACCAGGGGATGCACCATGTCGAAAGATGTTACATCTGTGTTAGAAAAGCAAGGGTACTGGGCAAGCTACAACTCTCCGTGAGTAGATCCTCCACCCTTAAAACAATATTCTTATACGTTTAAGCCCCAAAACAGTGTGTATACATATATTTGTTTTACATACAGTTACTTCCAGAAAATCATCAACAAAAGCGGCTTCCCTGCCTTGGTGAAGAAATACGGGGACTGGTACTCTTACGACAAGACTCCGCGAGCCCTTATCTTTAAGAGGGACCAAAAGAAGGCGGTAGACATCCCTTCAGTTATGAAGCTCCTAAGGTGAGCACGTGCACGGCGTCGTGAAATGAACCGCAAGTCTATACTCACTAACACCTTAAAAGACATATGCAAGGGAAAACAAATTTTCTAGAATACTGCATTACTACATCAAATAGATTTATACGGAAAAATATAGAGCTTTATTTTCGGCGCGAAATTAATTTGTAGTTTGCGCCCGCGGAAGAGCGGCCGCTCCAGTCACGTGACTGGCCACAATAGTCACGTGGTGCTTGCGCTCTTTCGGGAGCTTCCTATGGGCTTTAAAAGTTGCATATTAATCTTCGTTTTAAGTGCAACAAAAAAACTAAAGATTAACAAGTAACTTTTAGAGCCAAAAGGAAGCTTCCTAAAGAGCGCAAGCACCACGTGATAAAACCGTGCGCCGGTCAGAAATTGACGGCGGCGGCGTGAAGAAACGCGTTTAGCCGCCGGCGCGCCACGCTCGTGGTGCGGCGGCGGTGTGGGGGACTTCAGCGACGGCGCTAAACGGCTCCACTTGCGGCTGCGGCTGCGGTGGCGGCGCAGCGCGGCTGCTCACAGGTCTAGCTCACGGCTCCCGCGAGCGGCAACTACAAATTCGTTTCGCACCGTAAATATAGCTCTACATTTTTTTCCGTTTTAAATTTAATTTAAAATTTCCTCTTCTCATCCACGCTGATTAAAACAAATTTCTTCGCATATCTTTTTTTTTCTAAACGCAGTGCGTGGAGATTTTTGAGCATCTCAGTATCGATTCGTAGCTAATAAGATACCTGCATTAGCCGATAGGAATGACGAAGAACCAATCACAAGGCGAGAAGCGGAGACACAAAGAAGCCACTCCCTGCACTTTCTTAAGGAGTCGGTGACCGTAACCGTAAAGTTAGCGTCGCATTTCAAGCTTGTTAATACGGAGCGCAAGTTTGTCTGCTTCTTTTGCAGGGCTTCGGGGACGTCAGAACGCCGAGCTCTGGTTGGCTCTGATTGAAGGATAGTGGACCTCAAAGCAAGCTGCCTTGAGGTCTACCCACTATCCTTCAATCAGAGCCAATCAGAGCTCGGCGTTCTGACGTCACCACAGCCCCTGCAAAAGAAGCAGACAAACTTTCGCTACGCATACGACGCGCCGCGGACCTCGTGCACGTCTCCCATTACGTCATCGCCACTGTGTCGTAGCAGGCTCCCAACGTGGGCATTTCGGAGAAGAGCACCAATTAGTACTAACTTTTATTAATTTTAAGGGTTGTAAAATACTATCTATTAACATCGACGTGGAGAAGCATCACCCAAGTCATACCCAGTTTACTAACGGAGTGAGTTATCCTTTTTTTTAGCTTACTCGCAAGTGTTTTTAGTATATCTGGAAGGCGTCTTCGACTGGTGTGTTTAGCGTCCTATCCCACCCATACATAAAAAAGTGGTCCCAAAGTGTCCACAAATGACGTCACGGAAGACGGCGTGTCATGTTGATGGATGTCGTGATCCCGGTGGTTAATGCTACAGGTCCCGAGAACAAGTCTGAGCGAACGCGATTGTCGCTGTTATCCGCAGTAATCCCCCGTGGAATGTCAAGGTAGAGAGCGACCTGCAGCAGAGCAGGCGTCCGCCACATCAAACAGCGCTGCTGTACACGCCTTCAGAGTCGTGGCCGGCGGCGACACTTCTATGATGTCATCAGGCGGAAATCGAGGGACTACCTTTTACAAGGCGGTAAACACACCAGTGCATGAGTAATGCGTTCCAGGCACCATAGTATCGTGTTTTTCCCGTCCCTCATTCGACCGAGAGTGGGAAGAAAAAGAACAATTCGGATCCTGAAACATGTGGCCACGGAATGAATTATCTTAAGTGCATGCAACGTGGTAAAACAAAAATTTCCTGCGATGTTGCCCTCTAAGTTTGTATTGAATGTGCTTCGTTTTGTCACGCATTTATTATTAAATCTATCTTTGATTTGGTTTGTTAAAAATTAAAGAATTGACTTGGTACGGTGAAAGTTACTACGACTTATTCAGTTTTCTTATATTTTTATATAAACTTTACCTGGTTAAGCACTAAACTTTAAAACACTAAACACTACCGTGCAACATCCGCTCTGTCCTTTTGCCTTAAACGATGCTCGCATATGTTGACTTTAAGATTAACTCATTATAATCACTTTGTTCTCGACGTCACAAAACAAGATTTACACCCATAATCCGACCTCGTTTCTTCAACTGTGAATATGTCTACTGGCTGCTTGATTCAGCTTGACGTGATAAGTTTCAGAATACAGCTTATCAATGCTGCCGAAGCCACGCTTCAAAGCTAGTACTTGTATTATGGCAGTAAAACCGACAACGGAACACAAATCACTAACAGAAGAAGCCAAGTAAGAACTTACGATTTCCAATATACGCATCAATAGGGTTGTGAAATTGTTTCAAGTCAATCAATTTCTTTCCGCTGACCCAAGCTTTGAAATTTGACTTTAAACGTTGTCGTTTATATCAGCGATGAGGCACACGCAACATAATGCTTTGCCTAGAAAAAGGGGAGGGGCAGGTTTCAGTCCTATCAAATACTCTCCTAGGAGATTAATTTTGCTCCTCATTTTTATTAGACAGCGCGCGCGCGTACAGCGCCAAACCCTTCCCCAGCGGTCCGGAAGCCCCGCGTCTGTGAGAACACACACGCAGTCGCGCTTTCGCTCTGCTCCGATGAAGAGGGCTGCCGCTGTCGCACCGAGATACCAGACTCGCCAAGAAAGCAGAGACGACTGTCTTCGCTGTCACGAAGGGTTGCCAGAACGATATATGGTGGCAGCCACTCCTCAAACTTGAAAAAGAAAGAAACCCCGAGGCTCCGCACGTCCACCAATTCCAAGCATGCAAAAGCTGTTGGAGCCAAGTTCATTGTATTTTCGCGGTGAAAATCGATGCATTCGGTCTTATCATCGGTATTTCAAAACACAGGGACTCATATATGAAATAGTGGGACCAGGTTTGCGTGGGATACATCGATGTACGACAAATATCGGCCATATATCTTTTTTCTGCCTTACACTTGCGACAGTATATTCCGGGACCCTTTATTCCAGGATCAAGTTTGTTTTTGCACCACTTATTTCGTTTTCCCACCTACCATGTAATCGGCTAACAAAACTGGTTCTAAAGAAGCGTTCCTATACAGGCAAACTCGTGCCAAGTTGCACGAAACCTGAGACTTGTTTACCATTCTCATCTGTGCCATGCATTTTTAAGTCTTTTTTACACATATCACTAAATATATATATTTTTGGAACGTAGTTTCAGCATTGACCAATGTATCTTTTGTAGGTACAACGACTTCGTGAATGACCCATTGTCTCGGTGCACCAGCTGCGATCCCCCATACAACGCGGCAAACGCCATTTCTGCCAGAAACGAACTGAACCCAGCCAACGGCTCCTACCCGTTCAAAGCCCTGAGTCATCTAGCTTATGGAGGAACCGACACTAAGGTTGGGGTTTTCAGCAAGCCTTCTCGACTGAAGCACACCTATAGCGCCGATATCAGCTTCGTCCCTACAAAATTAATCACCATGTTCAGTATTTTCCTCGGTAAGACTTAGTTATTCCGAAATTCTTGGCACGCACAGCTCTCAAGGAGCTTCGCAAGGCGGTGTTGATTCAGAACCGGCATCAGCATCTGGAAGGTCAAATGTGTGCATGCTGAGTGAAATTCGTATTCTCGTTAAGGAATAACTCCGATATGAAGTCGAACCAAAATAAATTATTGATATGGCTTGGGGAGGAAAAAATACGCTGGTCAGTAATTCTGAGCGATCGTAATGACTCGATGTTCGCTCAGGAGGACTGGCGTCGTTGTGCATTGCCGCGGGCACATTTTGCTGTGTTGTGTGCTGCGCAAACAACCCGCTTTGTTCTAACCACTAAAATTTATTATGAGGGACGAAAAAAAAAGCCATTGATCTTTGCATTACATTGAACGCTCCAAATGTTCGCGTCATGCATGATTACCCTTGGTCCTGGTTTAGACAGCGCGCTAAGACTACAATCACTAGAAAATAATTGTTTCTGGCAGGGCGACGAAAATGACACTGCACTGCACGTGACGTGTGAAAGCGTATCTAGTAGGTCTTTTGACAAGCAAGACAATTCAATTATTCTTCTTTCGAAAGTCACGTGCCCATTATTAGAAGGCCGGAACCACTGCACAATGGCGGAACAACTGCATCGAGGAACGTGCAAACCATTCCATAAGATAGCGAACGTCGGAGCGCAGCAAGGTGTTGCACAGCGACGTGTTGCGCTCATCGCGCGGCGTGATTAAATTTGGGCAAGATTTCGTACCTGCCCACAGATGCATGAACTGACACCATTTTTTACGTAGTGAACATAGTGCTTTTTTATTTTGTGTGTCTAGTCGCGGACGTTAGGTGCACCCGGTGCGAATGTTTGTGAGAGAGTGCCCCTGGATTTTGTAAACTTGGATAATTCGATTACTTTTCCTTCTCCCCCATCTAATGTTGTTTATTTTTGTGCTATAAGTGTGATGGTGAAAAAAAAACATTAAGTGTATGTGCATGCTGTCCTCTTTCGCTGCTGTGGGGAGGCAGAGGCTCGTCAAGCAACAACTGAGTTGCGTTTTTTCTCTGTCTCCCCTCTCCAAACGGAGAGAAATAAAGAGTTTGAGTTTGAATCTCGACGGCCTCTGGGGCGATATGACGAGAACGTAACTGGACACGTTTGTCGCTAGGCGAACGCCCGATTGCCTCCAGCCAAATGGCATTATTTTCGGGGCGACATGGCTGCTCGAAGGCTCGCTGTCGGGATCACTCACCTGACATCTCCGAAAAGTCGGCATTTGCACGCGCCAGCAAGCAAAAAAAAAAAGGAAAAAGGCACGCTAAGCAAACAAAAAGGAAAACGAAAGAACTGCGCTAAGAAAGCCAAAACCCCGCGCCGCTTCCTATCACTAATACCTATGACCGCTGCTAAACACACACTATTCACTTCAAGAAGTCTCTCTCAAGCACCTGGGTCAGCACGAAACACTGATCACTTCGGCGAAACGATTAGTCGAGGTAGGCGAGACATGCGGGAGCAGAGACTTCGGCAGCCATGAAAGAATGGCGAAGCTTTTGTTTGTTATGGTATGAATCCAAACGGAAGTGCCCGTCTTGTAAACCTTTTGTACAGAATAATAACTCTCATCACATGGGTTATTCTTTAATCGTAAAATGTGCGGCTCAAAAGGAAATCGCAACCTATAACAAAGGTTCAACAACCAAGATCTAAGCCGTCAATCAAACTCTTAGCCAATGAGAAGTATAGCAGCCGACTGGGGTTGACGTCACAGAACCCCAACTTCGTGGCGCGCGATTTAAAACGGACGAAATAGCCGCAAACTAAAAGCAGTCTCACGCAATAAATATTGTTGTAAATTTTTTTTTTCTCGCGGAAAATTGTTTTTGGCGTGCTTGTCTCAATTAGGCTGTTTAAAAAAAAAACTTTTTTTCCTTTGCAGTTACCCTTTAAAGGGGCGGTACAACAATTTTCAGATTTGGAGAATTAACTGCGGAAATTAATCTGCGTCACCTATGGAACGAAAAGCAGAAAACAGTACTTTCTTGCGAGCGCTAGTTCTTATTTTAAAAAAATGAAACAAATTGAAGGTCAAAGTGCCGCTCAACTCTCCACGTCGACTTTCGAGTGACGTATATTCTGGGGGTTCACATGGCTTCCCCTTGGGTCGTCACTTCAGAGACCCCAGCCGCTTCCTCCGCGATTTTCGACTTTGAAAGGATTAGCATCGTCGAAGGTCGCAGTGAGCGATCGACACAAAGGACAATTCACCACGGGGCTGACGGCGAGTGTAGCAGCGGAGGGGGCAGAGTTTGTTGTCTTCCGCGGATCCCCCAAAGACGCTGTCATTTTAGTTCCCGTAACCGCGACAGGCAGCTGCAAACCAATAACTAATTCGTTTTTTTTTTTTTTGCTTTGCGATTACGCAGCAGAATAGCAGTTTTTCGAGGAAAGGTGACGCGTTTCTGGTCACTTGGGCTTGCATAAACAATATAAAAAATGCAAACTGCCAATTCTTTCAACGTTAAAATCGTTGTATTGCCCCTTTAAGCAGCTGTGCATGTACGCCATCATTACGGACCTTCAGTTTCCGTTTACTTCACTTTAATTGACGTGTAATTATTTAGAACAAATTTGTGTGAATTGTTAGCCTATATATTTTTTGATGAAGAGTGTAAATTTACGAAGTTCGTTGCTACCATTGTTTTGTCCTAACTTTCCATTTTTTTTGTCCAAACTATGATTACTATATGACATTGATAAGTGCGCCACTAAGGAAGCGTGAAACTGAATATAAGAAACACAAAATAAATCAAATAAAATTCACAAAAAAAAAATTAGCATCGCAGGCCAGGTTATTGCCATTTTAGGATTCCGCCGTGTCCTACTCAGCCATGGCCTTTCTGAGGCTAGTCAACGCCGCCCGGTTCAGTGGCTCGGTATCTCGGCAAGACAAGGTCAGCAACGACGGTCGTAATCTGGCACGTGTTTAAATCGTCTATACAAAAAGAACTTCGTAAATATTGAAAAAAAAAAACTTAATCTGCTAAAGTCCGAGTCAGGATAGCTTATCGCGATCCTAACTCGGATCGCGATAAGCGTCATGATCAATGTCCCGGTGAAGACGTTTTTTTTTCGTGCTAATACGTTGTCAGGGTTACAGTATTTGTTCAAAATGCCCCCCAGACCACAATGATGGGTGCTCTGAGTTCCCTGTGACGCATTAAGCTCTTTTCACTGACAGCTTGAGAAACGCGGTGCGGAACTTCTAATGTTCTTGTTTCTTGCATCGTGATTCGTTCTTCGGTGTTCTTATCGGGTAATGCCACAATCTGCCGAGCGATAATAAAATACTAGGGACTCAACCCGCCCCGAGATTCTTAGGCTGTCATTGTCTACAGTTTCTATTTATTCGCGACGTCCCATCTCGAATTATTTGAGTGTGAACAGCCCGCCACGCAGATTTGGCGCATCCGCCAGATTTTGTCCAAACCAGGCCTGGAGTTCACGGCTTAGATTCTAGCCTGAAAACATCTTCACAAAACGGTGGACATTGAAGACTGTGGTGGAGCGCAGTGCTAGCAACAAAAGTTTTTATTTATTGCCGACACCCATATGGGGGATTCCATAAGGAGGGATGTGAGCGAACATAATACAAACATTTTAAACAGAAAAAAAACAAAGTGAAACGAAAGTAGGAAAAATAGTAATAAAAAGCGCATACAGTGACAACCTGGTAGGACAGTGGTGGAATAGGAGAGGTGTAAGGTGACTGGCTGGCGGAAAATGGCTAGTGTTTTCCCTGTTATATGCTTGATGCCGTAACTGTGATTGAGGCGAGATGATATCCTATCTGGAGGCAAAATAATGGTATCAAATGGACTTCTGTTTTTGTGGTGAAAATTTATGCACGATACACATTCGAGAAGTTAGTCCGCGGTCAGATAGTAATGGAATATCTAGGGTTTGTTTAAGTTTTGTTATGCTGACGTCGTAGCAATACGTTGATGTAATAAGTCGAGCTGCACGCTTTTGAATTGATTCAAGGTTATCAGCGAGGTAGGCTTCTAAAGGGTGGCAGCTGGACGATGCATATTCTAGTTTGGGACGGACAATTGTAATGTAGGCCAGATTTCTTAGGTCAGAGGGTGCTGATTTCAGATGGCGTTTTAACTATGCGAGGGTGCGTTATGCTTCAGCTCTAACAATGTCTAATCGCTGAATCCATGAGAGTGAGGAAGCAGATTTAGCGCAATAATGCCCCCGCGTTCCGCTTGCTCGCGCTTCTTGTAGGTGGTGAATTCGGCGCTCTTCTGGAGGCAGGAGTTCTACGCAGTGAGCGGCCCGACCTGGGACGATCAGCCGCCGTTCCGTTGGAGCACGTCGGGGTTCGACAACATCAGTCACGTGGGACACCCCGACCTCTGGAACTTCAAACCTGTCTTGGCACGCTGGGCGTTATGAAGGCCCCATGCAAGAGTTCAGCCGTTTTTACAACGGTTTTCTTGTTCAGTCGTGGCGCATATACTGAGAATAAACTGGATATGTTTGTAGTTTATTACTAATAACAGTGATCCTTTTTTTCTTAATATAAACTAAATCTAATACATGGGAATTCTATACTCTAACAAAACTGTAGCGCCTATACTCTTCAGCAACGCACTAAGGAGAGCCCATCGCTGCAATGAACACAGGCAGCTCGACTAATTACAAGTCTGAAAGTATGTTCAGGCGTACAAAAGAGGTGGACCCTTTGCCGTACTGGCGTGGCGAAGGCAGCCGTAAGACAGGTTATGATGTGTTAGTGAGGAGAAACTGTTTACACACGTGAAGATATGGATGGTGTGAAGCGGCCCTGTGTAGAGAGGAGAAACTGTGTACACTGTTGTATCCTGACTGATTATTTTATTAGTACTTCCTCTTCTTTTATGCTAAATTTGTTCTCTTCGTCTTCGTCATCTTCACTCGACAATAGACAGTCTGGTATTGGCCACCGCAGCATTCGGTCGCACATTCCCGACCTGCCGGGTCCACCGAGGAGACCACCGAGGACACCACAAACCTTTTTGGCGACGAGGATGGAGGGATTCGGACTTAAGCCGCCTCCAGACTTCTTGGACCAAACCAGGAACTCCGAAGATCCCATGGGAGCGATGGATTTCGCTTTTCGAATGCTTCCTCGGAGTGTCTGGTGCCCTTCAACTGTCCTCGGAACGCCGACAATACCTGCTCCGCCACTGTCTGTGGGATTGGAAGGTCAGCGGATATTCGACACCCTGCCTTCCTCCCGTGCTGTCGCTGTGCCGTCGCCAGCAACGACGTCAGCGGCAGCCAGTTCTCTTGCAAGTTCTTCAGTTGTTGCTACACCGACGAGAAGAGACGTATACCAAGAGGCTGTGGATTCTCTCAGCGCACACTTCCAAAGGTTGTGCAACATCAGCATTGAGCGCCACCGATTTCGCCAACGCTACCAACGTCCGGAAGAGTCTTTGTCAGACTACTTGACTGATCTCCGAGTATTGGCAGTTCCGGAAAACTTCGGCCTTCAACAGGACGAGAACATCCGAGAGCAGTTCACAGCTGGAGTGCTGTCAACTCAAGTTCGTGAACGGCTACTTCTGGACACCAATCTCCCCTTCGACCAAGCTGTTCAAATCGTCCTCAATATCGAAAGGACTAAGGCCGAGGCCAAGGAGCTGACCATTGCCACAGAACAGCAGTCGACATGCCACGTCCCCCATGACGTTCACAAGGTCAACTATCACCGACAGTTTCCTCGTGGAACGTCGTCCTCCCGTAAGCCGTCGGGACGGAACTTTCCATCTCAGCGCAATACGCGGCACAGTTCACCGTTCCATCAAGCGTCAAGTGAGTACGCTCCATCTACGTCAACTAGATCGGCATACCGCGCCCTGACATGCCATGACCAGCGCTTGGTTCCCTCTATGACATTAGCGCAAAATTACCGCGCCTTTCAGAAACAAACGCCAATGCGCCGCGAGATCAACTATCGCGACGATAGAAAATGCGCGAACTGTGGGTATGGTATTGAGCACTGTCAAAGCTGCGACACTTGTCCGGCACGAGGAAGAACGTGCAACGGCTGCGGCCGATTCGGGCATTTCCATCGAGGTACTGGGAGCCTTCTCTGCTCAGTACAATTCAAGACACGTTCAGCGAAAATTCTCTTTTACATTGCGAATACTGGAACGTCGTTGTTGGGGATGGATGCCGTGAAAGCTTTGGATCTACAAAATCAAGGGTCCACAATGAGCTGTTTGTACACGGAGGTCAATGAATCAGTAGAAACCTGCCCAAATAGTTTCGAGACCGGCATGAACAGAGACTCATCCTCTTCGTACGCTCAGCATTCAACACCGTCTACGCAAACTCTCAGAAAGAGACGAGTCATCAGAAGCTATAAAAGCTGGAAGGAGGTCGCGCCTGCGACCCCAAGAGGCTTCGTATTCTTCGAAAGTTTTGACGCCGGTAGCTTCCAATTCCGAAACCGCAGAACTTTCGCCGACTCGACCGGGTCTTCCGACGTCTTTGAATGACTTCGGTCATCTCTTCACCCCTGAGCTGGGCCATGTCAAAGGCTACACCCACAAGGTGAAGATCCGGAGCTCAGTGCGGCCTGTGCAGCACAAGATGCGTCGCATCCCATTAATGGCACGAAAACCTGTCACGGAAGAAATTAAGTGCCTTGAGGCAGCAGGAGTAATTGAACGCATCAGCGCATCCGAATGGGTTTCACCTATTGTTGTAGTACAAAAGAAAGATGGGTCGATCCGGATGTGTGTAGACCTCAGGGAAGCTAACAAGGCTGTCGTTATTGACAGCTACCCTTTGCCTCACATCGAGGAGCTTTTGAATGCGCTACATGGGGCAAAGCGTTTCACCAAATTGGACTTGGCGTCAGCCTACAACCAAGTCACCTGAGTCGAGACTTAACAGCATTTATAACACACGAAGGCCTTTTCCGCTTCAAGCGTGTTTGCTTCGGTCTTGCGTCCGCGCCAGCAACATTCCAAGAGATGATGGCAGCAATTCTAGAAGGATGTAAAGGAGTTTTATTTTATCTTGATGACGTCATCGTCTTTGGAAAGTCCAGAGAAGAGCACTTAGAGCGACTGCACCATGTTCTGCAGCGTATCGCTGAGGCTGGACTTAAACTAGTTTAAAACAAATGCGTTTTTGATGTGCCCGAACTCTCCTTTTTGGGCCATCACGTCAGCGGAGAAGGAATCGCTCCACTTAAACAGAAACTGGACGTCATCAACGCGACTCCTATCCCGACGGACACTACACAACTAAGATCATTCCCAGGGATGGTAGAGTACTATAGCCGTTTTGTCCCTCGTCTTGCAGCAGACGTCGAGCCCCTGCGCAAGTTCTTGCGGAAGGACATTCCTTTATATGGGATACAGAAGCGAACACCTGCTTCACGAAGATCAAAAGTCTGCTGTCCTCAGATCAGATTTTGAAGATGTTTGATCCCAACCTTCCCATAATCATCTCTGACGGACGCATCTGGGTACGGACTCGGCGCCGTACTTCAACAGCACAATGGGAAGGAAGTACAAACAGTCGCTTTCGCCTCTCGAACGCAAACAACTGTAGAGCGAAAATACTCAGTGGGCGAAAGAGAAGCGCTCTGCGTGCCTGTGGGCTTGTGAACGGTGGCACAACTACCTGTGGGGCCGGCGTTTCACACTTCAAACAGACCACCAGGCCCTAGTGACGTTGTTGGCAACACGTGGAACAGGCCATCCACCACTCCGTATAACAAGATGGTCGACACGCCTTCTTCGCTACAACTTTGAAGTCAAATTCCAACGCGGAGCCGAAAACCAAGTTGCTGACGCGTTTCTCGCCTTCCTCAGCCGGAAGATGAAGGCGGTACTGAATTTGAGGAAGAGATCATTTCTTACATCGCACTGCAAAACGAGTATAACAAAGCTTGAACTGCAAGAGGCCACAGCCAAGGATACAGTCTTGTCGAGTGTGATGTGCTTTGTTACGTCTGCGTGGCCTCCAAGACGAACCTAGTCATCTGACGTAATATCATTCTACAACGTGAAGGACGACTCTTGCCGTTGTACGACGGCATCCTTCTGCGCGATGAAAGATTTGTGATACCCCGAGAGCTTCAAGGTACTCTCATCACCAAGGCTCACGAGGGGCATCCTGGTATCGTCCAAACCCGCACGAGACTCTGCGAACTCTACTGGTGGCCAAAGATAAATTATCAAGTGGAGCAGGTCATCCACGCCTGTAACATTTGTCAGGCATCTGACAAAAGCGCAAAGACCTTCGCGACTCCACTTCAACCAGTATCTCACCCCGATCGACCGTGGTCTAAGGTTGGAATGGACATTGTGGGACCTTCCAGCGTGCAGAACCATCATGCCGCTACGCCATAACTCTAGTCGACCACTTTTCCAAATGGCGCGATGTACAATTTTGTGCTGACGTCACCACAACAAGAGTTACTGAGTTTTTGCATCTGGTATTCTCCAGAGAGGGTATCCCGGAAAGCATTGTTACCGACAACGGCCCACAGTTCATTTCCCAGAAGTTCAAAGAATTCCTAGGATCTCGTGGAATCAAGCACCACTTGATTTCCATATCCACCAGCAAGCCAACGGGCCAGTGGAGAGATTTTACAGAACACCTAAGGGCTTCATCCAGTGCGCATCTGAAGAAAACGAAAATTAGGTCAGCGGTGGTCAGCGGCTATTCTCCTTTTTTTCTTCTTTATAACCGTTTCCCGGTGTCCCAGCTAGACACACTTTTTCCTTCCCACGACAATGTCACCCGGCTCTCCCCAGCGTTGCAGAGATGATCTGTCGAGCGGAGGAAGCTCGCCAACTTACACGTGAGCGTACCCGCGCCTCGCAGCAAAGACAATCCCGCAGTGCAACGCCACCCATCGGCCTGCAAGGTATTCTGCCGGCGACTTAGTTTGGATTTGGCTGCCAACTAGACAACTAGGGAAAGCAACCAAGCTGCTCCATCGATATGCCGGACCTTACAAAATCATCGCCCAAATCTCCGACGTGACCTACACGAGTGGAACTCGATCCCACAACCCCTCCGCGAATCGCCGTCGAACATCAACAGACATTGTTCACGTCAGCCGCATGAAACCGTACCATCCCCCATTCACACCATAGCACCATTCCCCATCACCGTCAACGCCTGCACCCTTCGGTCGGGACGACCTATGCTTCCCCGCGCAATTGCTGCGAGGAAGAAGACGGCTGTCCCGGCGCCACGGGCACGAGCGACCGGCTCGTGCCGGTGGCGGTCAGTTTCGAATTAAAAGCCGAACCGCAAACGGATATTTCCTTGCTTGGTCCCAGAACAACGCAAATAATATTGATAATTTGCAGTGGTGACTGACTCGATTTTATCATCTAAAACACTTGGTTGAAGGCCCATTTCCGCCGCCGGGTGAGGCTGGAAATTGTTGAAAATTTAGTTCTATCGGTATTCTTGAATCGCAATCTCCTGCGCGATACCAGAGAGCCGGCAAAAGCGCTCCTTGGAGTGCCGCTGGTGGGTTGTTTCCGTTGATTGGGCGCTTTGAAGCGCTGGATAGTCGCTGCAGGGTACGTCTCGTGTGTTGCGATCTGTATTTTCGAGCCCAGTGTGCACGTTTCTTTGCTCGAGTCATGGCATCCGCCAAAGCGGCGACGGGGGAACAGCGGCAGCGAACGTGCCAGCGATAGAAATTGGAGGTGAGTACTCAAAATATTCCATCAAATAGTAAAATAATTCGTCAGCTGCTTTGAGGCTTTCTGCGGTTTGTTATAAGTACATCTAAAACGTCTTCGCCGTTCATCCACAAGAAAACTATGAGAACACGGACACGCAAGATGAAAGCAACGCAGCAAAACGATCTGCAGCGCAGCCCGGGTGTTTACAAAATTTTGTTGAGGCTCTTGTGTCGTGTAACGCTTGTTGATTGCTAAAAACGGCTACGTTGAAATAGGCCCATTGCGAGCAAAAATCGATAAATGGTTCATCATTTCCAGCCGCACCTGCCTTGCCAGATTCCATGCAAGCTACGTAGGTCCTCGGACAGTATTCGACGCTTTCTGTCGTTATTCGTGCACCTTATCAACCAGCAATGGTGTCCCGATGACCGGGGGACTGTCGCCATCGAAGCCCGTGGCTCTAATTAAGTTTGCAAGTTTAAAACTGATAAGAAAGCGCTACCGAAGTTCGGGCACTGCAGACACCCAACAGCGGCCAAGCCTCTCTATCGAGCCTCTCACTCTTTCTACACAACCAGCAAGGGAAAGCGCTGGTAGCCCTTTCCCCTTTTCTTTCTCGCTCTCAAAACGCCGCAGCGCTCAGAGTTCTGACATCACAGATTCATGACGAGTGGGCCGACTGGAAGAGGAAGGCTTCTCCGCCACAGATTCTCTCTTTTTTTTTTCTTATATTTTGATTTACCCCGGAACGCCATGTGCCGTTTGGCATTTCATTTTTTTTTTAGCTTTTTCCGATTTTCCTGGGGCAGTTGCGCAATGACAATTTTTACCTCCTTTGCGCTTGGAAGGCTTGCGCAATGCTCGCTGCGTGGCCCCTGGCGAACCGTTTTAACCGTCTCTTTGTGTTTTGTGCGCATGGACAGCATAGCGCAGCCGTGCTATGGCGAATTACGGGCAGCTTTTCGGGCTTAGCCATGGCTCATAAGTAGCCGTGGCTCGGTGCTTTCTGTACTTATTTTTCTTCACATTCGCTGGTTATATTTCGTGTTTATTTTTTGCCCCGGAATTCGAGTGTTTTTCGGCGTTTATTTGCGATAACGCAGGTGAGACACCGACCCAGCACATCGGGGTTCTTACCATATGAGCCCCGATAAACCCACCAACCGGGGCTTATCGGAGTGGGTGCTCCAGAAAACACGACGTTCTATGCGCTATTTACTACTTAATATGCACATAGGAAACAATTTTTAAAGAAACAAGCAGCGTTGCCAGTTACCTAATGGTCGAAATGGATTGGCCACAAAGAAAGTTATTTATAAAAGATTCCCGCTATAAATTCACGCCGTCTGCGCGTTCATCGGTGGTTAAGCCACCATTTCGGAAACTCCTTTGGGGCGACGCTGTGATTATCGAGAACCGTTGAACCTCTACCCATAAGTACATTATTCCTGTTACCAGCAGCAACGAATCCACAACGAAAGTACCAATTAAAATTTATGAATAAAAAAAGAGCAGTCTCGAGGAAATCTTGTGCCTACGGCATCTGGCGGCATGTTCAACATACTTAACATCGGCCTTTTCAACGATTTTCTGCTTGACTTTACGCCGATGCGTTCCAGTTTACGCGCTGGCTCGCGCCTTGTTTTAGAAATTTATCTTTAAAGCAGGTCATTATTCGCAAAACCAAGGTTAGAGCCTGTAATCTTTCGTTTTCACCTTTGCTTTGTCTTTGTATTCCTTCACGGCGCATGTTATTGGCAACGACGATCTGCTTTACTGACCTGGCTGAGCTATGTCCTGCCGGGCACCCACTATTAGCCGGATGACAGTTTTGGAAGTAAGTAGCCAGCCGTCATTTCGCAATATGACGCATTCATATGCGCAGCCCTATGAAGGTTAAACTAAATGGCGTTCGTAGAAAATATGTTATTACAATCATGTGAAGTTTTATTATCGAGGAGCGAAAAACAAGCAGTGCTCACGCCCGAAGCCGTAACATGTCGTTGGTGGAAGAGAAAATACAAGGCGGTACCAGACCCTCCAGGCTATATAGTCGTGGCAGGATGCGCAGCTTATGCTGCTGAAATGCTGAAGTGTCAGAAATGAAGGCAGCACTGACCGCAGAAGATAAGACGGAAAGCTTTACTCACGCAGACAACTAAATCCCTTTCGGTACTGTAATGAGGGGCTTTTCATCCAACTATGTTCGTCATTAACGCCATGTGAAACATGTGGTTGCTGCTCAAGAACTTTCCCAATCAGTGCCAACTGGCCTGTACCGATTCACAATGGAACTACTGTCTGCCACCAGAGCGGCAAATAAATAATTTTACTCGCTTCGATGCTCGTGAAGAAGGAAATACATGGAGCCTAAAGCAGAAGCACAGTTATAAAGTAACACGAATATTAAACAAAAACAATTGTGGAAGGTAAACGACCAGATTCACGATGCTAAGTCCAAGCCAAAGAAATAGTGTCAGGAAACCCTGTAATCTAAATAATTATTTTAGATTCGAAGTAAAGTTAATAATAATCATTAAAAACGACAGTAAAGTCTAATGCTGGTATGTGCGTGATATGTCTTAGTGTCAAGGAAAGTCGGCAGACGACATCTGCGATGCTTGTGTTCTAATCGTGTCAGATGGATACCAGTTACGGGCTTACGCATTTGGGTAGGCATCAATCATAGTAACTTAATTACGTAATTTATTTACATTTATGAGCATAATCAGGTGTGTTCTGTGTCAAATATTTTTCCCGGCAATTTTATTGCATCGAATGCTTCAGCGTTTATAGTTGCAAGCTATTGAATACAAGTACAATTACTTTTGCTCGTCGCGTTACAGCTCAGATCTGGTGGAGTCACCGACAGGACAAAAGCGCTAATTTTTCCCGAGAAACGCATGCGGGGAGCGCTACGAGCTTTGCATCGTTCGCATGCGCCTTATGATTCATCGCACTCGCTCTTCTCCTGACAGCCTTTTGTCACCGGACGTAAAAACCCAATTACCGGTACAGCTTCGTTGTAAAACCGGTGGCAAAATTCGGGATAAAAAATAAAAGCCGTTTTACAACCCCTGTGGCCTGGACGGGGAGCGCAGCTCTTGGAGAGGAGGACGGGCGGGTACTGAAAGATAGAGACTCCTGAGGTCAGCGCACCTCAGGAAGCAGGCGAGGTTAAGTCTCATAACTCGCAGGTAACCCTCGTGAGTAACCCTGCGAGGGCAACCTCTTTTTAGGGTAATTAACCTTCGTTGCAAGACACCCGGCGAGGGTAACCCTCGTGAGAGTAACTTTCGTAACCCCCCACGAGGTAACCTTCATGACGCCGCTATGAGAAACTACCCATAATGCAACGCGTTGCCGCCGCTGACGGCGACTCCGCTCAACCCGGAAACGTATGTCTTTACATTATGCTGTAGAATTATTACAGCGCCTTCTGACAAGGAGCGAAATGGAGAGGAGCGGGCTTTGGGCCACCATGGCGGCTGCGCCGTGATTCCAGATGGTACCCGTGCGACGCATCAGGCAAGCGTCTATAGAAACTTGGAACAAATTGAAGGGATGGCGCAAACCATTTGCCGGGGACTTCGTCGAAGCAATGTCGGGCCATTGCTGTATCGGTAGAAGGTATTTGATATGTGCCGTAGTTGGCTTCAGTCGCTTACCGCGCGTGCATTCATTGACATTTGCTGATCATAGCAGGTAATTTATTGTGCAGGAGAGACCCGTGGCGAGGTCAGGCCCATACTGTTTTCAGTAAAGCCATCACGGCCGCAGAACGTGAAATATAAAGTTCTCAACAAGACTAATGAGATAACCATATTTTTCCGGCGCTTCATTATTGACAAACTCTACATAAAAAACATGTCTTTTTTTCACTCGAATATGGTTCATGTCAAACTGCCCGTGATGTCGCAAACGAAAAGGATGCCACCATAAGAACTTCTGTTAATAGTAGTTGCAAGTAAAGATGGGAAATGCAGGGCATTCCCTAACACCCAGCCCAGCAAACACTGTCACCTTTTTCTCATGCTTTTTGCCTGAGCGTGCATTGTTGAGGCCTTTAAGATGCCAGCATTGCCGAATATAGGAAGTTGCCCTCTCGCCGCCTGTCCTGCTTGGTCTTTCGAGCTACACCAGCCCCAGTATGCGCGCAATAGTTCATTCGTTGCCCGGACACGATCATGATGTTAGATATAGTCTCTAACGGAATTAACCACTGGGTGTTTTACAAATGTCCGGCCTCGAAGCATTGCCGGGCTGTAGGAAGCCCGTGCTGGTACGCGACTGATACCCCTGGTTGACGGGCACCTGAATGTCATTACGCCAGTTGGGGCCTTTAGGATTTATCGACATTTAAGTCGTGTCGGTCAGACGGCAACTCCAAGTCACTAGTGATGTCTATCACGATAGCGGTCTGTTGTTAACCCGGCAACCAGTGTTCATTTTACGCGTCACTTCAGTAACAAAATGTGATGCGAATTTCTGTGAACAGAATGCCACGGTGATGAAAACGGCACACGTCTACGGAGACATGCGGGTGTTTTGCAGGTAACCGCGACACGGACGTCACCAATCCCGTTAACCGTAGCCGTAGCTGTTCCGCCCGCTTTCGCTCGTCTGCTTTCGAAATCCAGTGTCTGTTTGCCACAAAACTTCCTCGCCTTTTCGTTCTTCGCCGGATTCATACCCTGTTGACGTTTACGCCTGCGATTGAATCAGGGGAAGATCAGACCTCAGAAGATGGAGCCTGCTGACGGCAATGATCGTGAAAAGTGATGGATCCGGAAACTGCCGGAACGTCGGATCGCGTTCCTGACGTGCAACTAATAAGAGAATAAACAAATATATTCAAAAAGGTGTGCGAGATATACACGTTGTTATAAGCATTTTTTTCAAAAATAATTGCTACAAGCATTGTTTTCAATTGTATTTACATTATTTCTATTGGGGCCGTTTTATTTTCAAATCGCGGAACTTGGTGCTGACTGCTGTTGACGAGATTACACATTTACGAGCCGTAAATGAGTTTAAGAGAACCTGAAGTGAGCTCGAACAACATTAAGCCGAATGTCATTTGCCGTGGATACCTCGCCTAAATGAGAGCTGGTTAATCGAATGTCATTTGTGGGTAAATGGCTATTCGAGGTACGTCCGACAGGGGTGTTTTTGCCGTCCTTATTGTGAGCGACTGTTATTAAACCACTTTAATATGGAAATGTTAAGCACCATACAGTCACGGTTTTTACAAATCAATTTAAAGCTGATATTATCAAAAGTTGGTTATAAATTAAAATATTATCAATTAATGAAAGAACAAATGGTGCCGCCTGAAGATAAGCTAATAACTAGTTTTCATTGAAACCTTTCTGAAAATTGCGAGCAAGCTGTTTCAAATCGAAAGACCCATGCCTGTGTACAACTTTTCAAACACTTTTCACGAGCATATGAAAGAAATGGGGCATTATTACCCTATACATGCTCACCAGCCTCATTTCTCCATGTCGATGAAAGATCACAATTTTATTAGAGATTAAATGTATGCTTTCAGGAAGGGGGAAAATCCATCCCGTGCCGCCCAGAAGAGACGAAAGACCCACCGAGTTATCACTCTGTAAAGAACAATTCGAACCTTAAATACTACTAACAATAAAAGATACCACGATATGACGCGATAAATAATACCAATATAACGCACCAAATCGTACGAATTAACGAACCACCTGGCAGCTTCGCAAATCACGCCGTAAATCGCCGTTACAGAACGTCCACGAAAGGCGGTCATCTTTAAAAAATCAGAATAATGATGGTGATAGCGATGTGCTTGTAAAAAAACGGCAACATAGTCGTTTTTTTTTATTTTTATTTAAATTCATACAGTGCCGTAATAACTTTGAAAACATATACACCTGAAACCTATTGAAACATGATAACAAAATAGTCTGATGTTGCCATTTAGTTGTGTTAAAAACACACTTGGCAATGTCTATGCGATGCAAGTTGTCAGAGCAGTTCTCAGGGGGGGGGGGGGGGGGTATTCTGTACCAGAGAGATTTTCCCATCAGTCTACCGTTGTCCACTTTTGTAGGACGCAGACGTCAGAATGTCGAGTTTCGACGTAATGCGATATACCATAGCTAGAATTGATACCACCACTATCTCAATCAGAGCCAATAAGATAGGTCCGTATTACCGTTACTTACAAACTTCGTAAAAGCAGACCAACTTGAATGGTATAAACATTATTCAGCAATGGGAATGCAAACGGAACAGATTCGAACTTTCTGTTGACAGCCTTAATTCCTCGGTGTGTCTGAATGGTCAAAAGCCGATGCTATGATAGGGCTGAAATATTTGACATAGCAAGCTTAAAGTGGCCGTAGTAAATTAAACGACATTTCCATTTGCTAAATCCGGGGCTTATTCTTTCACATCGCTTTTCGAACGTTTCGTTGTAACCAGGGTACAAATTCACCCCACCATTTTGTTAAATGTGTGGCTATATGCACCGTCACCAGAAAATACGACAATTTTATTTAATTGGCGACTTGAAGCCATGAGGGGTGAAGATGGCAAATATTCTACACCAAGAAGGATCAAATTAAGAGCGTGCTTCTGGTCCATGCATTTGTGACGGCATGAAACGTACGATGAACGCAGAGAACAAAGAAGTCTATTAGGTTAACAGGAACAGCAATTAACCTGAACATGAAGGGCAATGAAGAGGAGAATTTATGTGTCAGGCTGGGGGAAGAGGAGGTTGGGTAAAGAGATGAGATCATTGGCACAAATGTTGCCCGACGGTTTTTGTTGACCCAATATTTGCTATATCACCAAAACCAATCATTTCTTCCTACAGGTGCTGCGAAGGTCAATTGTTCATCAAGACACAGTTAACTTCGGGGGCCTTAGGGGAGGGGCGATCCCCTATGAGGCCTCTCGCTCCATGTGCGACCGACACTCAGGTGCGTTCTCATCTCTATGTTTGCTCTTGTCGTTCTGGAATCTTCGAGCGACTATACTACCACTAACCCTGCTCGCACCTCAACCATGTCCAGCGCGTAGACTTTCCATTTTCCGGGGGGGGGGGGGCATATCGAGAAGTTCCCCCGGAAGAGGGGGTGCCGCGCGTTACCTTTTTCGCCAGAACTGGAGATTGAAGCTAACGAAAGCACGCTGGGATTCCATTTCCCATGTATTTTGTCAATAAAGGCAACATGGGCGTTATTTTGTTTACATGCCACTACTAGAAGCTCGTTACATGGCACGTAAACATCGTCTCGGTAAGGATCGGCACCGCGCCCTGGGGCCTGCCGGATCTTACCAGGGGGGGCATGAGTCCCGATGCCCCCCCCCCCCCCGAAGTTCACGCCTATGACCGTGTCTGTGTTGTTACGCTCTGGCCCTTCGTCATGACTTTTCACCACCTGAAGAGACGGGCAGGCAGTCCTCGGCCCATGTGCGACCGACTCCAGGTGTCCTCGACTTTGTCTTCTCAGGAATCTCGGTGGCCTACTTGTGCGGGTATGAGTCAAATCTATTCTCGTTTGAACCGTCCCATTTCGACCCATTCTAACCGACTGTCGAACCCCGACCCGTTTCTTGACCCCATTCTCAGTACCGACCTTCCTGTTTGAACCTGTCCCAGCTTGTCCCATTCCCGAAACGCCCTTCTCATTTGAACGTCTCGTTTCAACCACATCAAAAGACCCTATGCTTGAACCCTCCATTTGCAACCGATTTGTATAAGATCCTGCGCATCACAACCGCAAAGCGACCGTTCTAACCTTGGTCTGCACACCATTTCTGCTTAAGAATATATGTTCTGAAATATTACGCATGCCAATGTATTTCTAAAATATACACCTGTTTTAATAAGCTTGAAGTAATATATTATTCTAACTTCAGCTACTTCTGCTTTTTTTTTTTTTATTTCAAGATATCCGCAACGTGCAACCGCGAAACGGTTCATGTATACACTCTGCGACACCGTTAGTGACA